>JAXCLQ010000006.1:14225863-14241759 GCA_035584115.1 Cedrela odorata | reverse complement strand
CTTGTATTGTATTTGTACCCACCAATATATACACATTATTACATTACATGCTAATTTATAACATGCAAAAGGGTAGAAAAATTAGACGTCTAATAAAAAGAAAAGGACAATATATGTTTGGAATGGGTGTCTGATCTGATCCTGATGTGGATGACAAACTATATGACACTCTTTGACTATTGGGGGTCGGGTAGTGTTAAGTGACAATACAGTACAAAATACAGTGCCTCTGTTGGATAAATATTTAAATGTTTTGGTCAGTAGTTGATTCTTGGATAGGACGGACCTGACTTGGGTAATTTTCCAATGCTCTCAAAAATTGTGTTCATCACCCTCACCATCATCATCATCATCATCATCATCATCTTCTTCTGCCTGCCTGCCAGCCAGCCAATCTTCTTGATGATATCGCTACAAAATGTTTCCCAAATCAATCTTAACTTTAAATATTTTGAATGTACCTTCAAACTTTTAGAATTAACAAATAATGATAAAATATCTTGAAACCTTGGATATTGATACTTACAGTTTTGGTTTCGAGTAGAGAAGACAATTTGGTCGAATATTTTAAATATCCAATACTATATGACCGAAAAAATTATCTAATATCCAAAGTTGATCAATTGTAGATAAATTTTGGTTTTGAAATTAAATGACCGAAATTGATTTTGATTATCGAATATTTGCTATCTAACTAAAAAAATACTATTTAAAAAGAAATAATATTTTTTAAATAATAAATTTACAAATTAAGTATTTAGAAAATAATATTTTTTCAAGTAGTATTTTTTTTGTTAGATATATGATTTTTAAAAAAATAATATTTTTAAATACTTAATTTTTTTAAAAAATACATTATTTATAAACTTAGTTTGAAAACAAAAATATTATTTTTCAGTCAATTTCAGATATTCAAATTTTCAATCAATTTTGAAAATAAATATTAAATATGTAAATGTTTTTAGATTATGGTAAAGTATCATATATTTAATATTTTTGTCGGTTTTGGATTCGAATATTGGATCCATTACTAACCCTAGTTCCGAGCACACTTGAGGATCAAATTGTAATATTTTTAAACTTGGAAACAGTGGACTAAAATAAAAAATTTTGAATTCCCAAACTTTTGTAATTAATGAATGGTGGGAACAATATTTAAAAGCTTGCGTATTAGTACTCACTGGACACTGGTTTGGTTTTGATCACACAAACCCAACTTTAAAAATTTTAATGAACTCCAAAACTTTTAAAATTAGCGAATACTGATAATATTTTTTAAAGTATTTCATTTTGATACTCATAGGTTTGATTTCAATCACACAAACCAAGGTTTCGATCATACCAATTTGTGATTGAAACCAAGATTTTGATTACAAAACCTTGGTTTTAATCACAAATTGGTTTGATCACAATAATTTTTTTTTAATTTTTGGAGACATTTTCGTTTAAATATAATTTTTTTAGTTAATTTAATTAAAAAATAATAATCTTACAAAAAATGAATATTATTGTACAATGACTTATAAAAATGGTTTTTTTTTTTTAAAAAAAAATCCTCAATTTTGTTTGAGTGAAATTTTTAAAATTTTGATGAAAGTGGTGAGCAGTGCATTTTCTGTCAAAAGGAATGGGGGGACAGAATTGTACCAGCTGCTACTCTCAATCTAGAAATAAGGGCACACTGAAAAGCAATTATTGTTAGAGATGAGAGACAAGTGTAGGATTTTTCAAAAAAAAAAAAAAAAAGATTGTAGGAAGGAGGAAAAACGTGCCCATGGATATGATTCTTTCCGGCTATTTTTCAAAACAAAGTTCACAAACATCACAACACAACATCTAGCCTCCTCCCCTAAAAAGCAGAATATTTGTAGCTTACAAGTCTTCTGAATATGCTTACTATTTTAAGAGGCTTGGGGGAGAAAAATCATATCAAAGTGAAATCACTTTGCTCATTATGAATTTAATGAGTAGTTAGACAAGATATTACCAAATATAGACAACTTATTTAATTAAGAATTATGTTTGAGATTAAGTGTTCATGCTTTTTAATCTATAATTACTGCAGAATGGAATTATTAATTGTTAAGTAGAGGTGAGTAGATATTAGTAAATATGAGTTACCAAGTAAAAGTTAAATGTTTATAAGTATTATGGTTGTTATGATTTCAAAGCTAATCCTGGTAGCAGCTATGCAGCAAAGAATGCCAACACAGGATTTTAAGGCCTGCAGATGTATAATGCTGTGGAAACAATGCATAAAAGGATTCAGCAGATCAATCCTGTTCCTGTTGAGGTCCAAAATGATGAAAAATTCAGTGACACATACTCACTAGGAAAGCAGAATCAGTAAACAAAATGATATGCTTCTATCATTAACAGTCAAAATGATATGTATTGCAACTTGCAAGGGCTCATGGCATAACTCTGATCAACCTTAAGAGCAATCACATTCAAACAAGGTAAAAGATCCGTGTTTCCATTCTCATGTTTAGAATGGATGGATTCTCTCATCAGAAATACTTGTTTCCAGCAAGAGTAAATTATAAATGCAACATTCAAATAGATTCATCGTTCTAGCTCTGTATAAGTCGGAAAGTTGGGAGTACCCGGTTTTGCAAGAAGCATCAAGAAATCCACACCAAGGAGAATAAATGAGACTAGACACGTATCTAGCATTCTATTTCAAATTAAGCGTTTACTAATTGTGAATTTATCCTGTTTGTGAACTGGAGAGAGTAAAATTTACATAATTACATAGATCATGAGATGCATAGATTTTTTAGGCGCTTTCAGAAGACTTGAGCACCGGGAGTGAGCATAGATACAATATGGACGAAGCAGAATAGTATGTACAATGGTCCAATTGATGGATGTCATAACTCTGAGAAAGGTTTTGGTAGATATTGACGCCATTCTTCCGGAGTCCCCTTTCTTACCCTCAGCATTCTTATTGCTGCACTTGTTAAGGATATGGCAAGTATATCATAGTCTTTTGGTGCCTGAAGATCAAGGGGCGCATAAACCATATTTCTCAGAATAGTTATTTGCACCAAATGAAAATTACAAGAAGTGGTTGCTAATTTTTTTTATTATCAGCAATCATTTGCAGAAGTTGTCCTAATGTTCATCCATGGCTGGAAAGACAACAGCATAGATAATTTTTCCGATAGCCAAACTCACATTTTCTCATTGAAATGATTTTGAACAAAGAAAATTCTTTGAAAGTTTTGCCCCCTCAGAAGAGCAACATGGTAAAGATATCTAATTAATACCTTGGGAACCCTAATGAGCTGCATATTCGCTTCCTCTGGAGTTTTCCTACCTTTCTTTGAGTTGCATTTGGCGCATGCTGCAACCTGTTTCAAGAATAACATCAGCAAGAATAATAAAGATTCAGAATAAATAACAGTTAAATCAATAGTATAATATATATTATTATCCAGCAAGAGATACCATGTTTCCTGCATTAGGAAAACAGATGTCTTTGAAAAATCTGTGATGTTGTTGTGTGGTGAATGTGGTTTTCAGTCATCCTTCTATATGTCGTAAAAGTGAAAGGGAATCTTAAAATGATAATTAGTTCCATATAGTACTCTGTTCCTTGTAATTTTCTATGACTATTTATCTCACTCATGCATCCCATATAAGTCACCAATGGAGAAACCAAGCCATTAAGAATTAGACTGACTTGGCAGATTAATCATCAAAGTTAGCATTGCCTAGATGTTAAATTAACGTACATAATAGAAACAGGTTGGCATTGGAAGGGAAATCTTTGGCAATGCAAGTGAACATTCTCACACACTTCGGCCTAGGCATACTATAAGCATAAGGAATTACTCTAAAATGATAATATATCAGAATATTAGTAACTACAAAAGATACTGGAACTCCATTCAACCCAAAAAGCTTTACCTGAACAAATTAAAAAGTAAATCATTCTATTGTTGGATATGTTTGATTTCTCCATTTTATATTTCAAAAGTGAATTTCTTCCCCTCTCTTAACCTCCCTTCCGCTTTTTACATATAATCTCCATTTGCAATCAAACCAAATGTGTAGCAAATGAGAAGCATTTAATTCTGAAGCACCATGTCTAAGTTCGAAATAATCCATAATGAAAGACTATGATGTGCCATGTCATGTCTAAGTTCAAAAAATTCCATAACGAACGATAGTGGAAGCGAAATTAACAAATTTCAATTAAATGTATATCTGAACAAAATTTTCACACCAGATTTTCCCATGACCATTCTCCTCCTCTTGCAGCAGGCACAACATGGTCAATAGTCAAGTTCTCACGTGAAGAACAATACCTATTTATAAAGGAAACACTAAGTTAGTATATGAGCACTAAATGAGACAAACGCACTTAGAAGACATGGAAATTTACTGTTATATTGCTCAAAATTTTATTATTTTATCTTTTCTTGTTAAGATATTGCATTGAAAACACAATCCCTCCCCAACCCTGAAGTGAGCTGGATTTGATCTCCAAAGTTCTTGTACCATCCCTACAGATCTTTTCACTTGAACCAACTGGTCTTGCATAATATAGCACAGTATATATATGTAAGTATATTTAAAAAGAATTTGCATTGCTTAACAACCAAGGTCTTCAGGCTTAAAAGGAACTTTATGAACCTTGACTACATATGGTCAACATAGTGATCTCTTGATATTTTTCTGCAAACAAAGAACTATGTTTGAACTTGGTAACCTTGAGAAATAGGAACTTGGTCAATATTGCAACTAATCTGCCAAGAATTTATCCCCACACTCCACCCCAACCCCACCAAACCGAAAAAAGAATTCATGTACGTTGAAGTCAGAGAAATTAATTACAAGAATCTTATTTCTTGGAACTCCAAGATCTACAAAGCCTAGCAGAGGAATTTTTTTTTTCTTGATAGGACAAAAGCCTGCCAGAGTGTTAGTAACAGTTAGAACTTCCAGCAAAAAATTGCATAACCTAAACCAGCACAAGGACTTTTAATTGTTGAAACACGATCAGCAAGTTTAACTAGATCAAAGGGTTCTTACTGGCATGTGTACTTGTCCCGATATAATATATTCTTACGACTAAGGCTGCTATTCATTCTTCTCCTCTTAACAACCTGCAACAGATGTGGAACCTAGAAGAAGAAAAGGATGTAGTCAGTTCAAGTGAATTGCAAAAGAAGTAAAGATAATGAAAAGTTTACCACTCAGAAGAAAGAATAAACAATCACAGAAGAGTTGCGAGGAAAAAGTCCAACAAAACAATGAATTGTAAATGCTCCCTAGTTGCATACCCTTAAAACAGCTGGTATGTAGAAGGATCCGTTTGGGGAGTTTATAGTCTGATCATAGTATTCCAGAACATCAGCCTGGGTACAAGCAACGTCGAGAAGTTTAAAATTGAAGCAAACTATTTATATGAATGTTCCTGCTTGTGTGACTGTGAATTTGGAAAATAGAAAAGCTAGTATGAATCACTAAGTAGAAGCAACAGGAAATGTTCATTCGTATCAATCACGATTACTATACCATGTATCAACTCCAGTCTACAATATGCTTCCCATAAATGCTCCATGACTTCAGGATATGTTTCAACTATTTTTCTATGTATAATTTTTCATGTCTAATAGAAAATGCCGAAATAAAATAGACGACAGAAACAATAAACCTAAAAGCTATATATGAATTACTGCTATCCAAACATCTAAATAAACAAGTGAGCCACATTATTCCAACCTTCTCTGTGAAATCCAAACAAATAGCACGTTTCCAGCAAACAACATTGACTGGCCTGGAGCAAGTCAACCAATTATCAGATCAACATACAAGCATAACTATGCAAGTCTTTCTAAAAGATGGTAGAAAGAGATGGGGAAAAAAAGAACAGTTGAACTAATTCGGGCACTTTAAGCTTTGTGAATTGTCATGCATAAGTAAATCAAGACATCAAAAACCAGCTGAGAATTCAACTTTCCTTTTCATCTTTATAATTGATAATACTTGAATATAAGTTATATAGATATGACATTTAGAATATGAAGAGAAAATTGAAAGTAATCCATTCATTATATTTAGTTGAAACAAAAGTAACCAACTTATACAACTATTGGGTGTAGACTTTATACTTTGGATTTCATCTAATACATAGTAACAATACATGGAAACACTTAAGTATCTGAATCTTTTTGGTAGTTAGCATGATATTTTAGTGCAACAATATTTAGTATACAATTTAAGAATGCAACCAAGCAAAGCATATTCATGAAAAGGTGAGAGAATGCATGCTCAATTAACATATGTGATGAGGTTGACACATTGGCTTTAGGGAAGGAATTTGAATATATGAGAAATTTTTATAGCTGACTGCTAAAAGTCTAAAAACTGTGTAACCGGAGACAATATTACCAAATTGCTTTCTAACTTGCAAATTGATCACAGTTACTAAGGTTGTGCTTTCGGTCTGTGTTGACAGACTTCAGCACCATGACTTGACTGAATTAAGGGGAAAGAAAAAGGCATTGTATCTACTAATCAACTTTTCACCAATGTCTTAGCAGAAACACAAGAGTAGACACTTCATGAACAACCAATTTTCTATAAAATCATGTCAAAGTAACTAATCATGTTGCTCTCATTCTTGGTAACGAGGCTACCTCTAAAATTTGGTCTTTGTTCAATAATTGCTAGGAAATCATTCTACTAAACTCAGCACATAGGCACAAATAACTTAATTGCCTAAATTCCAGTTGAAATCGACCCATTACAAAACCCAAACAATTACAAGACTATAAAAAGCTGCAAAATCTAAAAAAGTAACCAAAATCAAAATTCAGAAAAAACCCGTGTTGTAAAGGAATCCATCTGTGTATAAACAATAAGAAAGATTCAAAACAAAATGAAAATGTTGAGATATAAAATGAGTTATAAAATCTAACTTGCCTGTAAGAGATATCCAAAACCAGGCCTCTAAAACAAGCCAACTCATTATACTCATCTTCACTGTCATACTCATCACTCTCATCATGAATCCCCTTATCATTGACATTGAGACCTGCCTCTATACTGAACTGGGTCGATTTCTTCTTGTTCAAAGAAGAGAGAACACTGGTAGCAGACCCAGTAAGCTTTCTCTTGTGAACTTGGATTGATCTTAAACCAGTACCAAGAAGGTAGTGAAAAGGGTCTCTTGGTTCCACACAAAATGATGCCCCATCACCATTAAAGGGCAACTTTAAGCCACCTTGTGCTGTAAATTGAGCCATCAACAGGACTTTTCTAGCTTGAAGAGTTGCAGAAACACTGTTAATGTTGCAGATTAAGTGAAGCACTTAATTTTTGTACCTTTTGGTTGTGTCAGATATTTGTTTACAAGTTTTTTGTTGTATGGTAGTTTGATGAAGAAGAAGGGGTAGTTATGCAGTGGAAGAAAGAAAGAAAGAAAGAAATCAAAGCACTCCATTTCACGTAAAAAAACCGTTACCACATGTTTTCATATATGCTTTCGGAATATCTTCTTTCGATTGCAGCTAAATGACACATTTGCCATGTTTGTTATTATTTTCTTCCAATTAATGATATTTTTTTGCTTCTTCAAAAATCACTTTCATTTCTAATGTCAACTCAACATATTTATAATTTTATTCGATTCATCATAATTTAATAAATTCAGTTCATCTAATTTTTTTTATAAAAAAAAAAAAAATAAATATTTTACACTAACAAAGTATTTTAAATTTCAATATCATATATTAAATAATTAATTTTTAATATGATCATATCATTCATTCTTGTTTGTGGAGGTGGATTTTAATTGAATTTGATTCTCTCTAGTTAAGTCTAAATTTCTACAGTAAATTTTAATTAAACTTGATTATAGACAATGATAAATCGCTAATCTTTGATTCCTAACTTTTTGCACCAACACGGGATCTTACCATTCACCATATAAAATGTTGTCAAAATTTGGAACAAGAAATTGTTATTACTAAAATCAACCAAAAATGGTTTGTTTGATCACATTTAAATTTAATCATGAAAACAGGAGATGTTCCTTCCTCTTTCATCTCTCAACCAAAATAAAAACTAATTACACAACAAGAGGACACTTGAAGCTCGACGTGTGCCACTTTTTTTTATGGTGAGTAAGAGAAACCGGGACCAAATTAAAAAAGAAGATCAAAAAAAAAAAAAAAGAGCTCCCTAAATCCCATGCTTCACATATTCACATTTGAATCCACCACCCTTCAAAGTTCAAACCGAATACTATCCGTATTTCACAACCGAGTTGAAGCCCACATTCAAATGTATATATCATACTCTATGTCTGCAACCAAACCAGAAAAAATAACATTAGCCAAAAGTTCCTTTCTTCCTAGCCATCAACCACAAAATTGTCACTGTCGGGTATTTGATCTTCGGAAAAAGAAAATAAAGGTTGCCAATGAAAGAAAGGACAGCTCAAAATGTATGAAAAGAGATCTAGGAGAAAATTTATGCCATACCACTGTTGGATCTTCCTGAACTCTGTAAGGACAGGGTATATATTCTCAAAGGCGGTGTAGGTCTCATCTCTTACCTAAGAAATCCAAGAAATTGGATTGTTTTATCATTAAGACAAATGCATAAACAAACAGCACATATATTGGATAGGGCAAATAGACAAGAAACACTTAAGTACCTTGGCTCCAGTTATAACAATTTTCCCAGACACAAAAATAAGAAGCACAATTTTGGGTTGTTTCATGCGATATATAAGACCAGGAAAGAGCTCCGGTTCATACTGCATCACCAAAAGACAAAAATAAGTGCTCATTCTTAGAAATATCAACAAGCAACACATTGCACTAACAAAAATTATTCATTCAACATTTCAGAACTTGTATATGAAAGTAGCATGAAGTATATGGGTTTCTCATATCAACCAATCCATGTAAACAACATCGACACAGAATATGTGAAATGACTACAAACATCCACATAGAAAAGATTATGCGGCAGGTTCAACATCTTAAAAGAGAAGGAATTGGTTGTCGCCATAAAAATTCAACATGCAATGAAAAGCTGCATTTAATCAATTACATGTTGGCAAAAAAAATCTAATGCAACGAAATTTTATGAAAGATAGATATCACTTACACTTGAAAAGGCACCATGGGAGTATGCAAGACCCTCAAGTCTGATAGGGAATTTAACATCACAGGAGCCAACAATATTTTGAATCTTGAAGTCCTATATCACAATAATGGGGGAAAACATATAAATAAGGTTCTAAACAAAATATAAGTATAAAAGTAACAAACACGGAGCATGTGTATATGCATTTCATCAGGGAGAGAAAGAGAAAAAAGTACCTTGAACTTTGCAGGAAAACCAAGCTTCTGGATAATGCGAGCATACTGAAAAATACAAATTTGAAGTCATGCTAAAGTAGCTACACAAGTATTCCTCTACTAATAAAAAGTCAATTTGGAAAATTTTCATCGGCGATAATTAAAAGAACACAATGAGAAGAGCGTATAATCATTCAACAACCTAAACAACTTTTCACCAGTAACAGTGAAAAAATCTTTAAAAATTATTCTAGACTGATGCAAAACTTTACTTTGTTTTTCCCCCTATACTGTCATTATTTTGTTTTAAGCAAGAATTACATCTAACTATAAGCATTTCACAGAGCAACAAATACCTTTCTTGCTGCCAATTTTGACTGCTGTTCACTTTTGGCACCTGTGCAAACCTGAAACAAGAAATGTAACACTTTCAGCCAAAAGGCATACATCAGATCACTACAGATGTGAGGGAATGCCCACCATAAGAAGAAGTCATTTTGGACTACAATTGTGAAAACGAAAATCCAAAATTCTACAATAAAAACAACAAACAAAACATTAATGCATCTCACAGTGTTTGGTCAACCAAATTATCAATTTTAACACATTTGGAAAATATTTTCATAACAGTAACATTAATTAAGTCCACTACATTTTTTTATGGTATCCACGACATTTTTTTATGGTATCCACGACTTACTCAAAGTAAAAAAAAAAAAAACCAAAAATACAGAAAGTAAATTTGGAGATATTCAATGATAACAGCAATTACACAGGACAGTAAAAGAAGACCAACCATCTTTCCGGAAGCAAAAATTAAAGCTGTAGTTTTTGGTTCCCTTATCCTCATTATGACAGCAGCAAAACGCTGTACGAACAGTTAAAAAGAAAAGTTAGATATCAAATACAGTGAAAACAAATGCACCAGTCTTACATTAGGCACAAGCTCATAATAACACTTACATGGTGCCTAAGCAACCAACCAATATGATCCACATGATAAACACATACTCCTTCACATGTAGCAGAATACTGAAATAAATACTTCTGTCCAATTTGCTACATACCTTAGGGTTGTATTCTGCATTACGAGCTTGTAGAGCAATTTGTTTAAGATCCAACTTGCAATCCAAATTGACAGTTGATACAATGTTTCTAAAAAACAGTAACCATCCAAAGCATAGTAAGAATTCAAATTTAGAATAAACAGCCAAATTTTGAAGGAATCAATTTCATACCCAAATAACATGTGACAAAGCAATATTTTCATTGTATAGAATACAACAAATTATGTCATAGTTATCAAAAAAAATAACAAACTGATATCGGTCTCCATCCTAACTATATGACATAGCAAATTAAAGGTAATGCTTGAAAAAAACTTTTTCAGCAGTTGCAAATAAATAAACATAAAAGTCAAGATGCTACAATTGCTAATGATAAAATCGAGCCATTTTTCACCATCACCCAAACAGTGACAAGACTGAACCAGTCAAATCTGATGAAACAACAGATGGTGCACAACTAGATCGTGGGGTAGCTATATACATGACTACAAAACAAAGCTAATTCTTGATGGACTTCTAGCACATAGCAACCAATGACCATCATGACCTTATAAACTACCTCATCATTAGACACCATATAACTGGACCAATCTCCATGAATGCCAAGATTGATATAGATGAAGACCAATGAACTTGTTAAGTCAAGGTAATATCTGAACCTCAAATGCCTCTTTTGATAAATTTAGTTCTCAGGAGAAAGTAAAAGCGTACCCATTATAGAAAGGTGCATCTCATAAAATAAGCTCTTATGAATAATGGAAAAGGGCATGGTCAATAATGAGTAAGGTCAAAGCTAGAGCGTAATATATTGTCAAAGGTAAAGCATTTATAATAATAATAAAAAAAACCCTGCCCAATAACAAACCATGCTGTACAACGTACAACTTGTATTGGTAGAAAAAAGAACTTATCAAACCATTAAGGCAAGCAAGTTGCATCTCTCTTTTTCTATCTCTTAGCAAAACTGTCTTACTAAGATTATTTCGTCTCTAAGAATTTTTCTTTTGACTACACAATGAATTAATTATTCCGTGCAAGATATATTGCATCTAATGTAAACAACAGTCAATCATCTTTGCTTCTTCCAAAACACTTTTTTAAAACTCTTTTTCCCTTGAAGAAAAGCCATATTCAGCATACAAGAATTTAACACCAGCTAAAATGCTGCAACAAACATTTACAATATACATAGTTTTGCACATGTAGAACTTCATTTACAATTTACATAACTACAAATAAAACCAAAAATTCTTAATTTCACAAACTCTACATTCTACATCCATACGAAAGAAAACTTCAACTACATCCAGATTATTCTGTAGTATTGGTCCATAGAAAAATAATTCACACTACAAACTACAAATATTCAAAAACAAGTCAAATGGGTATCATTTTCAGCAACAAAATCGCTTGTCATATTTTATCTTCCAATTAATAGCAACCCATCAACCTCAAATCTATAAAACAAAAACTTCAACATCTTTACAAATCCAATTCACAGTCTGGACATCCAAACATCCCTCATGTACCAAATAACTTGAACCAAAATATTCATGCACCGAAATCTCCAATCCATTTTTTTCCTCTCAAAATTTTAGAGCATACCCACGATTCTCCTCTTCATTAAACCAATTAAACAAAACTTCTATGATCCAATCTTAAATCAAATCAAACCTATAGACTGAATATCCACAAATTCACGATTGACCAAACTTCTCTTTAACGTTTCTCCTTTCACAATTTAACACCTTCATATCCACAAACCCTAAATCCACAAACCATCATTCACCAAATTAGCTGGAACAACAAACAGATACACAAACATACAAATACACATATTCTTCGTATATATGGATCAAAAGGGACTTACTGAAGAGTGGGAACAATGCCAGACGGGTGCTTGGAAAGATCCACCGGTTGGCTCCCTTCCAAGCCACCTTGTTCAGCCATTTCTTCCTTTGTTCCTCACTTATCAATAATATCCCAAAATTATTTTTTAAAAATTAATCTTTTTACGCCTTCCTTTTTCAAAAATTTTGAAAAATTTTATGGGTATTTCCTTTCACGGGTAAAAGATCGAGAATCTCTCCAAATTAGCTCGATTCAAGTCAAAACGACAACGAGAATTCAAAAAACCAATTATGGGTTTTTCTTTTCACAGCTAGTAGATCAAGAACGACACAGAAAGTTGAACAATCTAGAATCCAGATCGATCTGGTTTTATTTAAATCTAGGGTTCTTAAAGCTAACCAGAAAAGAAAAACCCACGATTTGGAGGGAAATTAGATCGAATTAGAGACTTTAAAAGAGGGAAAAAAATTTGAAGATACAAGTCTTTTATAGGTTTTGATATAAGAATTTGTTAAGAATGCTTGAATTTGAGGATGAGGTATTTGAGGTTTGCGTTTGGTCTGCGGTCTGAATATAAGAGAGAGAGAAAAGGAGACAGAGGCTGTTCGTGATACGGGGACCTTTTGTACCCTAGCTAGGTATATTTATAGGGCTTACCGGGTAGGCGAGTGAAGAGCCGGTAATTTGGATGTGTTACTGGTTGTTACCGGTTGGTCTGCACGGTGCGTTTTGATACAAGGTTCTGGAAGGGTAGAATTGGGAGAGTATTATTTGAGACGGGTGATATTTCTTTGGTTGTGTACGAATGTACTGTTATAGCCTCGCAAAAAGGGATAGGTGCGTTGACCCAGGGGCTGTATTTGGAATACTTATGTCAGGGTATAAAAGAGAAATCACAAAAAAAAAGACCATGTCCTTTCGAGACAAACCAATATGTTTTGGGATAAAAACATCTGAGTCCTTAATATTTATAAATTCACAAATAAAGTATATAGTTTACATTAATGTCGTGCAAGTCCCTACAATACTCTGCGGGAGATCAAGTTCCATTAAAATTCATTAATAAAATCAATGATTTGATACTTTATACTTGTCAAAACTTTAATATACAATTAAATTATTAATTTTAATTAAAAAAAATTAACGAAATGTAACCGCATAGACATGCCTAAAAAATTAAAAATTATATCCTTAATTATTTATCATAATATAATACAACTTACTTAGAGCTCAATGTTTGGATAGTATTTATGCCATTGTTTCATTGCTGCCCTTGGTGTTGTTGCTGTCTATGTTGCAAGATTTGTTTTCAATGAACCCACAAGTGATGTCGCACCAACTTGGTCTATTTTACATTTTTAACTTTTTGTATATTTAAAATTTTTAATTTATGTAATGATTTAGGCTTGACGATTAAATGATTTTATAGATTTTTATTTTATATATAAATCATTTCTAGTTCGTAACTTAACATTCTCAATTTAGTAATTTTATAAAATTAAATACATATTTAAGATTGAGAGATATACTTATTTTAATTTTAATTGTTATAAATATATGGGTATAATTCACTCTTAAATTCTATTTATAAGAAATGTAAAAAATTATATATTGATTAAATTTTAAAAATTTAATCTTTGTAAAATATAGATCATAATAATTTATTTAATTGATTATTTTACTAGTATGGAAGATTTCTAACCAATTTCTTTTTATAATATAGGGAGGGTTTTATGAGTTTAGGAGATATTTATGACTATTTTCATAAGCTCAATATTACAATTAAATTATTAAAAGCAACAAAGATTGTACATCCAAATGTCTCCAACCAATTGTCGTAGAGAGGATTAACAATGTCTTAACAAACTAATCATTTGATTAATCCACTAATATGTATATGTTGTTCAATTACTAATTATCACCAAAAAAAGGAGTGAAGTTGGTAGAATGATAAATTGATAATTAAAGAGGCTATACATACTCAAAAATCATATTGTCAAACTGAATTCTATAAATCCATGATTTTGTTCATCAAAACCATTATTATATGCTACCAAGAAATTAAAGACAACAAAGGAAAATGTTTTGTATTATTTGCGAGTTGGGAATTTTATTTTATTTTATTTTTAATTTATTGAATACCTATCAATTGATTGCATCTAATGCGTCAAAAGTGTTGAAAATTAGAAATGAATACAAAATACAAGTAGATATATTTCCTCTTCGGATAGAATTAGGTAAGATGGCTGCAATGGCTGATAAAGACAGCAAATATTAGTCAAAACAATGATATAAGGAGCAAGCGTAACACAAATACAATGATTTATATCCAATGAACTTAGGATAAAACCATAAAACAACATAATTTATTGTAGTTGTGGCTTATGTTGTGTATCACACTTAGATGAACTAATCAATTTGCATATCAATACGTAATCTTCTTGTAGAGAATTCTAATCTCTACAATTGTCTCAAACTCTCTTCAATATAATATGAGGAATACTTAGCAAACCCTAAACATAACCACCATTAACACGAATTACTTGCCCATTAACCCACTCACTGGCATCACTAGCCAAGAATCCAACAACAGGAGCCACATCCTTGGTCTCGCCGAGCCGATTATGTGGGCACTCTTCGATCACCTTCTTCACCATTTCCTCACTCTTCCCATCGAAGAACATCTCAGTTGCAATCGGCCCTGGAGCCACACAATTTGCTGTGATCCCAGTTCCCTTGAGCTCCTTTGCTAGTATCTTCACCATTGTATCCACTGCTGCCTTGGATGCTGCATATGCACCAAACCCTGGCCTCAACGCCCCAACCAATGATGATGATAGCAGTATAATCCTGCCTCCGCCACCGCGTTTTAGCCTATTCGCTGCCTCTTTGGAACATAAGAATGCACCCCTTGCATTGACACTACAAAATAAATGCACAGAACGACAATTGACAGCTTGAAAGTATATCTTATAAATTGCTTCAATATTTAAGTATAAATGAATGTGTATCTTGAATGCAAAACCAATCCAGTCAAGTCATATGTCACTCGATTCTTAACTCCTAAATATTATGTTGGAGACGGTTTTGGCATCATAATACGTTTACTGCAAGATGGAGACGAGGTCTAGGAATGAGGAGTAATCAACAACAAAAATAGCAAGATCAATTAAATTATGTGGATTTGTAGACCAACACTACAATCATGGACTACAATCAAGATTATCAGGACGCTATTTTTGTAAAGAGACATTTAAATTAAGGATTCAAGATCTTGAATCATGTAGAAATTGTATTTCTTTTGTCAATTTATTTCCTTTTCAATTGTAAGCCATTTGGCTATTTAAAGAGTTGAACTTATCAATAAGAGGCATCAAAAGAATTTCCATCTCAACCATGTGTTGAATTAAAGAGGCCCGAGGCACCTCGAATTACCTTACTAGGAGGATCAGAATCCCTTGAAGTATCCTAAAATATTTTCTTATTTTTATAATAGGGAAGTTGCAAAAGACTGAACTGTGTGCTTTTTTGTCAATAGATACGTTACAAGATCTGTGACTTAGCGACTCAACATATTACCTACCTTGACTTAAAACAGATACAGACTTAAAGATTCGGTAAGATACCCCCTACGAGAAATTGAAATCTG
>JAXCLQ010000006.1:14192872-14213687 GCA_035584115.1 Cedrela odorata | reverse complement strand
TATTTATTTGTTAACAAATAAGTATATATAAGTACATATACATGTATATTTACACAAATGAATGTATATTAAATAAGGATGGAGGTATAGTTGTCAAAAATAGAAAATAAAGAAAGGGACCCATAAATAAATATTTATGGCTATAAATTAAAGAGTGGTGTAACATATAACCACCCTCCACCACCTAAATTTATATCACCCTATAAATATAAATAATTTCAAACTTTACACAAACATATATAATTGTTATGTTATGAATGTGATTCAAATTTGAAAAGTTGGGAATTGAAGTATATTCTCAAGAAGGTAAAATAAAAAAGGAAGATAAGAATTGCTTCTTCTAGCAACCTGTGATCAACCATAAAATCATAAATGTCATTCATCATGCAATATCATGTTTTATTAATTCTAAAAGTAAAAAATAAAAATAAACAAAGTTCACCATCTTTTCTAACCTTGAATTAAAAAGAGTTTTTATTTTATTTTATTTGAGAATGCAAGTAAAAATAACACAACTACAAAAACAATAATTTGAAAGCAAAAATTATTGTCATTGTAGACATATATTTTTTGAGGATTTTTATGTAAAATCAAGAGTATAATATTAAATTTAATGTAAGGAATAATGTCAAAGATACAAATTTTCATACAAACTTTTTCATTGTAGACATATATTTTTCGAGGATTTTTATGTAAAATCAAGAGTGTAATATTAAATTTAATGTAAGGAATAATGTTAGGGATACAAATTTTTATACAAATTTATCTGTAAAGTTATATTATTATTATATGTCACATATAATTTATTTCTTTTTTACTTCTGTAATTTTTTTAGAAATATGGGACATGCAATAATGATATAACACTACCATATCAATTTATATAAATTCTATGAATTTTCATTTACTCTCATGAAAATATAAAATATATAGTAATGATATATACTACCATATAAGTTTGTATTTGTAACACTACTATAATGTAATGTAACATATCCGATGAATTTAGTGTTATTTTCTTAAGTACAAGTTGGTTTAAATGTTAAAATTTTATGATAAAATAAAGAAAAAGTTATATTTATATTTATATATTATTTAAAAATAAACAAATAAATGTGATACGAAGACTTAACCTAATATGTGTAAATTGTCAATGAAAAGACCTAATCTATGTCGTGCTCTAACAAGAAATGTAATTTTGAATTACAACATGGTTTTAATCAATGTTAATCTCTCTTATCAAATTAGGTAATCCCATCTCATCACATTTTACTATAATCTATTTGTATTTTATACTAAAGTCTAAGGATTTGGTCCATAAATCGTGCTCTTCAAAGTTTCACCCGCTTACAGTCGTTCAAATTATATATAATTCAATTCTAAATTGTTAACTTCATTTTTCTAAAAAATATATATACAGAGAGAGAAAGTTGGGGTATTCTGGTGAAAGGGAAAAGTGAAGAGTGAAAAGAAAAAGTTCTCTCGAAGAAGAGAAAGAGAAGAAAGAAAGGAGAAGAATATGTTCAATTCAATCTGTAACCCATTTTCAGGAGAATCAATTAGTACAAAGAATACAAGAGATAATGAATTGAAAGAAGAAAAAAAAAGGTCACGTGCATGCATGCCTGCCTGCCTGCCTGGATTCCATCAACTTATCTTTTATTCACATACAGCCAAATTATTGTTTTCGCTAATCCTTTCTTTCTTCTCAATTCTTATATCATAATAATATTGGATTCTTTATGGATGGACATTTGGGTCAAAATATTCTAAAACAAGAGCAACATCATTCTAAATCATTGTCCTTTTCACTGCCTTGTTTGTTTTGTAGGTTTAATAATTTAATGTCATATTAATTAAATTAATGTTATTTTCCCGATAAAATCCAAGAAACAAATTTTCCTGAGGGTGACAAAGCTCGATATTTAATCCTTGTTTATCCATATCTATGAGAATACACGCACGCGCGCGCGCGCACACACACACAGAGAATTGCTTCAAGAAAGAAAGAATGAAAGAAACAACAAAAATTTAAAATTCTTAACTTTTACTAATTAATAGCCATAAAATTAAATTGCAGGAGAATCCCAGATTACTACTACTACATCCACTACTAATGGTTAAAGATTTCTGCATATTTTTCTCACTAAACTAAACTAAAATACTGAACCTTGAATTTTTACATTGAAAAATGGAATTTTCACTTTGGAACTGAAGGCATCAAAGCCATTCTCATCTCCATAACTTTCTTGTGAGAATTGGAATGAAGATAGCTAACAAAAGTTGGACTCTTTGCTGGCCTGTATTCTGGTAGTAATCTCCCTGACTTATACCTCACCCCACATGCATTGCAAAGTGTTTTCGGACCCAATGGTCCAGCCCTCCACTGAGGGGTTCTCTGTGCTAGACAATGGGTGCACCTCCTTGGCAGCTGCTGCTGCTGCCCAACTTCCTTTCCCTCCATCACATTCTTCTCCAATTCCTCAATTTCTTCCTGACTTTCTTCTTTTGTTTCCTGATTTTCTTCTTCATTACCTTTCATTTTGGTGTTGGTGTTGTGGGTGTTGTCTTCTTTTTTGTGCAAAATGAGTTCACTGTCAGCAAGCCAGTAGGCCTGTTGAAGTAAAGGAGGGTCAGAACTGGTTAACTGAAAGAGTTTGCTTTCTGGGTTTATGTTATATGTCCAACTGCTTAATGAATGATTTTCAGTATTAGTTCTGGCACTAGTGGCTCTTTTTCTCTTGCTTCTTGCCTTGCCTTGAACTACAAATTTTTTCAGGGAAGGTGGGGTTGTCTGTTGGTGTTTACTTTGCAAGGGTTTTGGGGATTTTGGTTCTGCCACTGTTGCTGTGCTTCCAGTTTGAACATTTTTGTTTGGTACTTCAGCTGCTGGGAGGCAAATTCTTGTGCTGGATAAACAATCCTCTACAAATATGGAAAGCCACTCCAAGCTAACATCAACTTCCTGAAGTTTTTCCAGTCACAGAAAACAAAGAATCAGTATGAACCGAGCTAAATATTGGAGAAACTTTTCACCTTTTTATGAAAGAAATAATCAAAATAGCATGCAAAACTAAAACAACACACAACAAGACCAAAGCAAAGGTTTTTTCCACTTCAGTCTCTTCTCTAACAAAAGAGCTATCAGCAAAAGGAAAACCCACAAGAGAGAAACAACCAAGCAAGAGAAAAAGAATTCAAAAAAAAAAACCTCAAACAAACAAGAGAACCCAGAAGAAGAAAACTAGAACTCAGCTCAGCTAAACACTCAGAAAAGAGAAATCTAGAGACAGAACCAACCGTGTTATGAGCTGGGAAAAGGTCATCAAGGGGATTAGAAGTTAAAGCTCCAAGCTTGGAGCAAGGAGGAGTAGGAAGAACTTGCTCTTGCTGGTACTGATCACCGGGAACAGATACATTACGGCAGAAATCCATGGCTAGGAGGTGAGAAAGTGAGAGAGAGAGAGATAGAAGAAAAACAGGAGAAAAAAATGCTCTCAAGTCTTAGCTATTGGCTAAGGTATCAGTCTTTAGTTGTTGTGGCCCTTTATGGCCTCGTTTTCTGTCGGCAGATAAAGCTAAAGGAAACAATCAAAGCAAAAATAAATAATCAAACCAAAGCAAGGAAAAAGAAAATCATACCCCACTTTGTAAATTTGTTGTTTTTTTTTTGGGGAGGGGGTGTGTTTATTTTCTTCCTTGGCCTTCCTTTTGTTTTCATATTTTTTTTCTTGTTTTTGCAATCAAATATTGTTCACTACTCTTGTTTGTTTGTTTCTCTCAAAAAACGAAGGAGTTTTTTCACACACAGTTGTTATTATTACAATCATATTCATAAACCAGTAATAATCAACAAAGTTATATATACATATATATATATATATATATATAAAGAAAGAAAAAGAAATAAAGTTAAAAAGTGAGTAAAGGGAGGGGGGGAGAGTTTGGGTAAAGAAGATGTGGACAAGTTATTAGCGGGGACAAAAATCACAGGCCATGTCTGCTCTCCTCTCTCTCTCTCTCAGCTCTTTTTCCGAATTCTGCTGATCTCTCTCTCTTACGCATTTGACAGGGATTTTAACCTATGTATTCCTTAAAATTTATGAAATTCACTAGCATTTACCTGACCGTTAATTGACTGTTAATGTCAAAAATATTTTTATAAAACCACGTTAATATTTTATAACAAACAAAAAAATTTCAAAGATCCATTTACAACAACCATCCAAATACATCCATTTTAACATTTGAGCATCCAACGAAACAAAACAATAAATTGAGGATGCAGAGCGACAGCGGTGGGTGCGACGACCTAGGAAGCGAAGAGTTTGGCGACGATGACTTGGAGAACGACAAGCTTCACGGGTGACGAGTGGGAGAGTGATGGACAACTGCTAAGGTATAGCGAAATTTGATCCTTTTTTATTAATCGAATGGTAGATAGATCCACATCCTCCTAGAGGAAGAGAATGCTTCAACTTGTAAACTTTCTCTTTAGTCGAACACGCATAGCAAGCGTAAAGGAAAAGGAAAATTATGAAAATAATCTTATTGAATCTTGTTTATAATTCTTATAGATCCTAATTTAATATTATCAATCGTTTATAATTTTTAATTCTAATTTAATTTTATCAAACGATTAAAATTTTAAGCAATTTAAATATTTTTATCCATCTAAACTCTAAACTTTAAAATTTAATCTCTAAAATCCTAAATCTTAATTAGTATCCTTGTTACAATATTTTTATTTTTTAAATTTAAATTTTTTATTTTTTTAAATTTACATAATAAATAATATTTAATAAAATTAAATTTATTATAAATAAATTTTACTATAATAAAATTTACATAAAATAATAAAATTTAAAAAATAAAAAATTAATTTCATTATTTATTATTTATTACGTAAATTAAAAAAAATAATATTTTTATATAATAATTTATAAAAAAAAATCTACGAGGTTCGTTCTACAGTATGTGCTACAGTATATTATCAGCTATGTACTACAATAACTCATCTATAGTGTGTATTCGGATATTGCACACGAGCACAAATCTGTGCTTGTATACAGAAATCGAGTCTACACTAAAAGATAATTTTTTTGTCTTTTAGTGTATTTTAAAAATTAATTTTTTAATTTTTAAAATTTTAAAATTTATATTTTTTTATTTTTTTAAAGTTTAAAAAAGAAATTGTAAACTAAAAAAAGAAAAAATTTAAAATTTAAAAATACACTAAAAAAAATTTAAATTTTAAAAAATAAAAAGCTACGATACATGATCCATCTACAGTGTAAGTTCGAGTGTAGCACACGCTTGACTGCAGTAGTCAAGCACATACTGTAGATAAATACTGTAGTGCATACTATAGAAAAATGCTATAGCGAAACACTGTAAATTAGTATTGTAGCACATAATGTAGATGAAATATACAAAAATATATATTTTTAATTTTATTTTTTAATTTATATAATAAATAATAAATTATGAAATTAATTTTTTATTTTTTAAATTTTATAATTTTATGTAAATTTTATTGTTGTAAAACTTATTGTAAATAAATTTAAATTTATTAATTATTATTTATTATGTAAATTTAAAAAAAAAGAAATTAGTTAAGGAAAATATTAATAAAGAAATTTAAAATTTTAAAAATTAGTGTATTTTTAATTTTTAAATTTTTTAAAAATTACAACTTTTTATTTTTATTTTTTTAAGTTTACAATTTTGTTATAGTAAATTTCATAATAAATAAAATTAATTTCATCGCTTGTTACTTATTTTATATATTTACAAAAAGTAAAGAATTTATTTATTATATAAATTTTAATAAATAAAGAATTCAAAAAAATTTAAATTGAAAATGATAAAAATAAATATTAAATTTTATTATATAAATTTTATTAAATAAAAAATTGAAACTTATATTAATATTAAATTAAAAAATTAATTTTTTGCTACAATAGCTACAGTACCTTTGTCCAGTACCCTTGTGCTTGGGCTAATGATTGAGGATACTATAGTAATTTTCTTTTAAAATTTTAAATTCTTTATTTAATAAAATTTATATAATAAATAATAAGTAATTATATTAATTTTTTTATTTTTTAAAATTTATAATTTTACGTAATTTTTTATTTTTTTAATATAAAAATTTACAATTTTATTTAATTTTTTATTTTTTAATATAAAAATAGAAAAAAATATATTTTTTTATACAAAAAATAGAAAAAAATTTTAATAGAAAAAAATATTTTTTTATTTTTTATTAAAATAAAAGTTTTTAAAATAATAAATATTTTTTATTTTTTTTCTAAATAATAAGGTTATTTATTTTTATAAAAATACATAATAAATAATTTTATAAAAAATTAATTTTAATATTTCTTTATTTTTAATATTCTCTCTAACTAATTTTTTTTTATTTTTAAAATATACATAATAAGTAATAATGATGAAATTAATTTTATTTACAATAAAATTTAGTACACTCAAATTATTAATTTAAAAAAATAAAAAATAGTAATTATAAAAAATTAAATTGAACTAAAAGACAAAATTTTTATAACTCATATATTGTAGCATTGAATTTGTCACAAGGATAAAACTATTCAAATTATATGAAATTGGACCGTTTAATAAGATTAAATTATAGTTGGTCAAAATTGTAAACAAGAGATCAAATAAAGTTATTTTCAAAAATTTTCCTAAAATAAATCCTATAAAACATAGCAAAAAGTTTCGATTTAAAAACATAGTATTATTTTTATCAATTATCTTAATTTTTTAATTTTTAATTTTATAAAAAAAAAATTCAAATAATAAAATTAATGATATTAAATTATAAAAGTATTTTTTAATTATATTTGAAAAATATTATATTCTTACTTGAGCCAATATTACAAATTACTAAAAAAAAATTAATTTTTTTTAATAATAATACAATTATATATTTAATAATATTATATTATGTATATATTTATTTATTATAATTGTTAATTTGTTTAACAATTTTAAATAAATATATAAACATTGCGATTTTATTAAATTACTATACAAATAATTTGATAAATTAAGTTAAATAAAATATTATAAATACATTGATTAATTTTTTTTATTTAACTCAACGAACAAAAAGTACTCTCTTTAATAAATTATTCATTGAACCAAATATAAATATGTTTTACTTAAAATAAAATTTGTACAAATTTAGTAATAGATTTTAACAACATATGTTGTATTTTAGCTAAAAGTATTTATTTAAAATTAATGAAATTAATTTTTTGTAATTTTAATGAAAAATTTCAAATATTATGATTTTATTAATTCAATAAATAATTTTAATAGAAATTTTTAAATGTTATAGGTTTGTATTTATTTTACTTTTAAAAAATAAATTAAGTTAAATAAAATATTTAAAATAAATTATATAACTTTATATATGTAGTTCAATAATAAATAGTTTATATTTGAATGAGGTGGAGTTCAATTCGTTTAGTTTGAAAAGTAATTTTTTTTTAAATCGAATCGGTTTCACAATTCTTAAAATCGAAACATATCGTAAAAAATTGGTTCCAAATTTTTTAGAATCGAAACTTACTTTAAAAGAATTGGTTCCGATTTAAAACTGATTTTTTCAATCCAATTCTTAGTAATTTCAGGTATAACCGAAATCGCCACACACCCTAGTCATTAGGACTCAAATCACTGGACCGATTCTAGAAATGGTCAATCGGTTTAGTTAAACCATAACTTAAATCAATCCAACTGGTTGGACGGTTTGAGTAACAGGTGGGCCGGTTTGATATTTACTAATAATACGTGCTGTTTTCATAAATTTTAAAAATCTCACAAATTAGTCCCTTGTGTAGTTTTGGAAATTTTGCAATTAGCTCTATAAAACAGCTTTTAAAAATTTGTAAAATAGGCCCATTTGAAATGTAGAAATAAAGGAAACTTTAAATTTAATTTTTTAAATGCATCCACTCGCAAGAAAGAATATTAAGAGAAAATTTGAGCTTAGAACAAATTAATACAAGCGTTTGGAAATAAGACACAGCGAGGTCAAGTGTGAGATAAAATCATTGTAATTTGTTGAACAAGACATGCCTTTGAATCTTTTTTTATCGAGGTTGCTTTTACTTTAGCGGTGCTATTTTGTGAGAAATGGTTGTAGAGAACCATTGGCCTTTTAATCATAATAAATTGTCGACTGCAAATTACTAATCAATATTCAACTGGGTGATTTGGTTAAAGTGGGTGTAGTTGTGACATGAGTTGATTAGGTGATCTTGCTTTCTGGTCTTTCCCATTAACAGAAATATCAAGCCATCGTCAGTATAGTAACTAGGGAAGGCAGAAGTAGTTGATAGTTAATTGATATAAGAACATAATCTTGAATGTATCATCCACTATGTAATTGTGAATCTATTGGATTTAGAAGCTGGGTGACCTCACCTCACTGTAATACTATGTGATTTTTAGCAGATTAACATTTTTCGGTTATATCATGTTTAGAGAGCCCCTGGAAAAGAAAAAGTAAAATGACTGGATTGTCAGTTACATTGAACATCTTCTAAGCTTGTGGATGATCACTAATAAACCGCAAAATATGATTATGTAAAGGACTAGGACGTTTATCTTATTTGTATTATACTATAGGACTATGATTTTTTTAGCTTCATGCCACTAATGCAGTTTCCTGTGGAAATTTCACTTCTCTATTGGGAGACAGATTTCTTTTAAATTGTCATGCAGTTTGTCATAAAAGATGACTCACACAGAAAGGGAAGAAATAAAACGAAAGAAAAAAAAAATAGGCTCGTTTATCTATTTTTTGGAAAAAGTGAAGTTTTGGCTATAGATGAGATGCAGTGACTTGGCTGCTTACTTGGTTGTCCTCAGCATGGGATGCTAAAAGGGTCAAGAAAATGGTTTCTAATCTTGACACGTTTTATAGAAAATAGAGACAAACAATCATTTCGAAATTTTGTTGTTAATATGGAGTAAAATGTTGTTTGTTCATCTTTGTTCATGTGTACTGCATGCCATCTTCTGGTGTCACTGATGTTCGAACTTTGTTTAGAACTTTCAGTATATCAGTATAGAAAGGTTGACTAAGATAGTGAAACTCATGCATGATTCATTGAACATAATTTTGAAGAGGAATGGCCTTGTATCTTCTATTAGTAGTTGAAACTGGTTCTCCAAGCTATTGAAATCCATTGTTATTATTGTTAATTTTTTTCTGTGATATTTAAATTTTTAGCATCTAGTTTAATGATAATTTTTATATCTAATTTTGTGAAGAACATTTGCTTGTTGGAATACTTAATTTTTTATTTACTTTTTCTCCTTCGTTACATTTTTTTTTCTCTTTACATGTTATGATAATTTGTGAAGAAAAAAGGATGTAGAAGACATCTTTTGAAACTCTTCTACAACCTTTTTTTTTTTGCCCTTTAGAAATATGTCAAAAATAATGAGTATTCTATACTTTGTTTCGTTGTATAGCTGTTCAAATTGGAAAAGAAAACCATTATGCATGATAATGATGCTGATTAAATATATGATAACTATGATTTACCTAGACATGCTAATCTCTCTCTTCTTTTTTTTTTTTTTTTAATTTATGACTGGATTACTGTTGTATTTCTCACTACCCACTCCCATATTTATGCATACAGTGATGTGAGTGACTGAAGATGAGGATATAATTTAGCGCACCAACTATGGTAGATTTTTGGTGGAAGAACTTCATAAAACCTGATTTTGGTGCAAATTGGCCTTTATTTTGGAACTCCTTTTTAAGATGGACTCTAGATAGTATTTAGAGATGACAATGAATTGAAACAAATATTTTAATATTAAACTTACACTAAACCTACAGTGGGTTTAATATTTTATTACCAAATTCACTTAAATACTAAATTCATGCGTATATCTGTAAATTTTTAGTGATTTTTTTTAATTATATTTGTATTATTATTAAATTTAAATTTAAATTTATAAATTATCTAATTAAAATTATAAATTTTTAGCATTAATTCAAAATATGATACATCACTCATATAAAATATAAAGTACATTCAACATAAAATAAAATTGATCACAATAATATATAAGTTAATGAAATCGTTTTAATAATTTTATAAATATATATATATATATGTTAAATGTTTGTAGATACTCGTTATGAATTTTCACAAATATTTATCCATACTTGTATCTGTCTCAAATCCACTATGAATTTTTATTTTTTGTCCCAAACCCGTTAAAAGACATACTAAATTCGTCTCATTATAATCAGGTACTAACGGATTTACGAGTTTATGGATAAAATTGTCATCTATCAGTATCTTATGTGTAGTGCCATTATTGTATATATATTTTAAATTTGATGCTAATTTTGGTATAGTTGCAAACGTAATTATTATTTATTTTTATTTTAAGAAGAAAAATGCTATTTTATCTTGTCATATGGGTTATTGTAGTGTATAGACGAAAAATTAAATCTTAAATTAAATTAACCTATTGTATTAACAAAAAAAAAATTATTCATGAATTTGTGTGTGTATTCATCAAATTTAATTATTAGGATTATTTATATAATTGTTCATAGGAGAGAGGTAGGTGAGAGATCTGCAATAATTCCAAAAAATAAAAAGAAAAAAGAAAAGAGTTTGGTGACCAAGTGGGTAAAGCAAAAAGTACCCTAAGTATTATTATCACTCAACTCTCTATCTGCACAGTCTTGGCTGCTTCTGCTGCTCCTCTGCTAGATTCTTTAGATCAAATGTTCAATCACCTTTTCAGGTTCATTTTTAATTTAATTGGTGCAGAAAGCTAAGGGCTGAAGTGGGTTTGAATTATTTGTCTAAAGCATTGAATTGATCAAGTTTAATTGTAGTTTTTGTTTTCATTATTTTGTTTCTTGCTAAATATACCAGAAGTTGATTGGATTGTATGATCTATTTGTCTGTCAGTCAATCCTTCTATGTAGTATAATTAGGCCCTGGACTGTTTGGTTGGTTTGTTGCTGCTCCTCTTGTTTTTGTCCCATTTCAAGATTTTGATCAATGACTAAAGAATTCTGGAGTTAAAAATTGCAACAATCTGTATATTTTCATTAGAAATAGTATCTAAAAATTTATTTCATAATGTAAAGTGAAATGGGTCTATTTAAAAATGATATGATTTGAACTTTGAACAACGATACTATTTCTAATGGAAATATTACTCTTTGTTCAACATTATACTCATTTCAACAAAATAAATGAGAAACCTACTTGTACTGGTCAATATATACATGGTAATTTATAACGAGCAAAGGATTTATTTGGAACGGAGGTCTGATCCTGATGTGCTTGACATACTTTGACTATTGGGTAATGTACTAAGTGACAGTACAGTGCAAAATACAGTGCCTCTGATCTGAATATTATTATATGATACTGTTAGTCTGTGACATGTTACAATACATTAAATAAATATTTAATATTCTTTGGACTTGGGCAATTTTCCAATGCTCTGAAAAATTGTGTTCATCAGCATTATCATACTCGGTGGATCATCATCATCTTCTGCCAAACTTTGATGATGCTATCACAACAAAATGTTTTTAAGCTTAATCTCAAATTTGTATTATGATTCGTAAGTTTTATGTACTTTCTAAAATTTTAAGTATTTTTACTCAACCCACCAAATAATTAAGGTGAGTATTGAGGAAAATATGATTGGTGAGTGGTGCATTTTCTGTAAAAGGAATAGGGGGGTCAGCTGGGGACAGATTTATACCAGCCGCTACTCTCAATCTAGAAATAAGGACAGACGGCAAAGCAATTATTGTTAGAGATGGGAGATGAACGTGAGAAAATATGAATAATAATTGTAAGAAGGAAGAAAAATGTGCTCATGGATATGATTCTTTCCAGCTATTTTTCAAAACAAAAGTCCGCAAAACATCAAAACACAACATCTAGCCTCCTCCCCTATAAAGCAGAATATAAATTTGTAGCTAATAATTCTTCTAAATATGCCTACTACTATAGGAGGCTTGGAGAAGAAAGCACATATCAAAGTGAAATCACTTTGCTCATTATGAGTTTAACGAGTAGTTTAGGGAAGAAATGATCAATATAAACAACTGCAATATTATGCAATTAAGTACAAGTGAGTAGATGTGGGTAAAAATTAATTGACATGAAAAATGGGTATTAACCAAACAGCCCTACTTTTAAAATTAAATAAATGCACTTTACCTGAGCTTGGTAGCAGTTACGCAGCAAAGATTGGCATCGCAGGATTTTAAGGCCTGCAGATGCAATAGTGTTGTCTATACAATGCATAAAAGGATTAAAAAGACTAATCCTGTTCCTGTGGAGGTCCAAAATGATGCAAAGTTCAGCAACATACTCATAGGAAGCAGAATCAATAAACAAAACGATATGCTTCTATCACAAACAGAGAAAATTAAATGAATATAACAACAGGAATTCAGATGGTTTTGTCACATTCAAGTTATGTAAAGGAAACGTGTACAAATTGGTTTAGCATTCATAAGTTTAGAATGAATGGATTATCTGATCATCCCATTTCAAAAGACTAAAAATACTTGTTTCCAGGCATGAGTAATATAAAAACGCAAGATTCAAATAGACTCATCCTTCAAGTTCTTTATAAGTCAGAAAGTTGGGAGTGCCTGGTTTTGCAATCAAGAAAGCTACACTAAGGAGAATAAATGGGACGAGAAGTGTCTACCACTTTATTTCAAATTAACCATTTACATGTGAATTTGTCTTGTTTGTGAACAAAGAGAGAGTAACATTTGTTGAAACTTGATTGCACCGACTGGGTACACACGAAGACGTCCAAAAACAAAAACTAAATGTATTATTGAAAAATTAAACAACAAATACTTAGTTTCTCTTTCTAGAAAACACTAAGTCTTATAAATCTTTTTGATACATTTTCCATTGCCTATCATTATGTATTTATAGACCATATAATGACAGTTCATTTGGGCAAGTATATGGTTTCATATAGACACTTAACAAATGATATATATTTTCTGCATGTTAACTACACATTTAGATGATTTTTCAAATCATAGTAATTACATGCTCTCTGAACTTCTTTAATTTTATTCTATAATCTCTTGATTATAGAATCGGCTACCATCTCTTCCGAAAGGACATAGTCGACTTTAATTTTATTCATCTCCACTATATCTTGAATATTGTGGTAACTAATATCAATGTGTTTACCTTTGGAGCTATTTTCTCAACTTTTAATCAAATAGATAGTAGATTTATTACCACAAAATATATCTACAGGTTCTTTAGATAAATTTAATTGCAAATTATCAATAAACCTCTTAATCTATACAATTGTACTTACTGCTGTACTACATGAAATATATTCTGCCTCCATGATAGATTTTGCAACACAACCTTGTTTCTTATTTAACCAAGAAACTATTGTTCTACTACATATAAACACGTTACCACTTGTTGATTTTCTATCATCCAAATCTCTTGCAAATTTTGCATTACAATATTCAACAAGTTTTAAATTATGTAAATCAAAGCAGAATTTCATACATTTGGTTTCTTTTAGATATCTCGTGATCTTTTTGATTGTTTTTCAATGTTCTCTTCCTGAATTTGATTGATATCTACTTATCACTCCCACTGCATATAATATGTCTAATCTTATACTAATCATTACATACATTAGACTCTCAATAGCCTGTACATAAGGTATTTTTTGCATTTCTTTCAGTTTGATTTTATTTTGAGGACATAAATATTTACTCAAAATAGTTGACTTGTAGGTGTACTAACCAGTTTATAATTTTTCATGTTAAAATGTTTAAATATTTTCTTTAGATAATTCTCTTAATTTAGATATAACATCTTTGATTTTCTATGTTTAGTAATTTTAATTAATTCCTAGAACATAAAATGCATCACTCATATCTTTCATATCGAATTTCGTATCAAGATATGACTTTATTTTATTAATCATATCTATGCAATTACTAGTCAATAAAATATCATCCACATATAATAAGAGTATAAATATTTTATCTTAACATTGCCAACTATAAACACAATAATCCAATGGATTCATTTTGTAGCCCAAATCCATAATCATTTGATGAAATTTTAAATACTATTATCTAAATGATTATTTAAGTCCATACAAATACTTATTTAATTTATAGACTTTGTCATATCCTTTAACCATAAAACTCTCTGGTTATGACATATAAATGTTTTTCTTTAATTCACCATTTAAAAATATTATCTTCATATATAATTGATGCAATTCAAAATCCAATTTAGCAACAATTGCCATGATGATTTGAATGGACATAAATTTAGCAACCGGTGAATAAGTATCAACAAAGTTTATCCTAGACTTTTGAATATAACCTTTAGCTACTAATCTATCCTTATATCTGTCCAGACTTCCATCAGACTTTAACTTTTTCTTTAGTACCTATTTACAACCAATGAACTTTCTTTCTCTAGGTAAATCAACTAATTTTCAAACTTTAATTTTCTCAATAGATTTCAATTCATTTTCCATAGCTAATTGTCATTCTTTAGAATCAAATTGTCTCATAACATTGCTATAAGTTTTGGGATCATCACTTAGTTGATTTTCTTCATCAATGATAAAAATATAATGATCTTTCAACTATGGAATAGATTCCCTTTTTCTTTTTCCCTTAGCAACTTGCACATATTCATTAGATTGTGCGAAAGTTATGAGATCAACAATATCCTCCAATTCTATATTACTATCATTGATAAGTTGTAATGAAATGGTAAGAATCTCATTTTTGTTAAGCAGCTCAAGTTGCTTTTTAGAAATAACTGTGTCTGTAGTTTCTATAAAAACAACATCTCTATTTTCTATAAAACCCTTATTTAGATGATAAAACCTATAACTACTTCTATTTTCAACATAACCAATGAAGTTGCATTCTCATATTTTAGCACTAATTTTATTCTTTAAAGGTTTAAGAATAAAAACATAAATTTTGTATCCCTAAATCTTTAATTTTGATAAATCTGGTTTGGTTCCCATCCATATTTCATATGGAGTTAATAATTTAGTTTTTATGTAAACTCTATTTAATATATATGCTGCTATAAATAACACATCTCCCAAAAATGTAAAGACATTTCTGAGTAAAACACCATCGATTTTGTCATATCTAATAGAGTTTGATTTCTTCTTTCTGTTATCCCATTTTGTTGTAAACTATTGGGCATTATATAAATACGTCTTATACCACTTACTTTGCAGAAATCATCAAAAGCTTCATATTCTCCACCTCAATCACTATTTAATGCTTTAATTGAGCGACTCAATTGTGTTTGTACTTCTTTTTTATATTCTTTAAGTTTTTCTAAAACTTTTAATTTATTCTTAAAAAATAAACATATCCATATCTAGAATAATTACTAATAAAAGTGATAAAATATTTCAAACCTCTATATATTTTTGTCCTCATAGATCCATATAAATATGAATGTATTACTTTAAATAAATCTGATAATTTCCAACATTTGATAAAATGATTTACATGTGTTAAGTTTATCCAAATTTACTTGAGAAAGCACTCATTTATTGCTCATTCGAAATATTTTATTTGTATTTATATGGCATAATCTTAAATGCCAAATTAAAATATCATTTAAATCTAACACATAGACATAATCAAAAAATAAAGTTTTATTTATTGTAGATCTAATTGAGTACATATCATTAATTATTTTATCCCTTAGAAGTATAAGATCATTTATTCATATGGTCACAAACTCAAACTTAAATATAATCTCAAACCTTTTTTTTTATCTAGAACAGACACATAGATCATATTTCTTCTCATTGATGAAGCATACAACACATCTTTCAATATTATAGTGGCGTCCTCATATGAGATTTTACAATCTCTTATGCCTTAAACATCAACATGGGTATTATTACTCATGTATAATCGATATTCCCTTAGTGCTTTTTTCTCAAAGTTAACAAATTAACTTTTGTCGTTGTTTACATCTCTAATTACACCAGAATTTATCAACCATTGATTTTGAGATTCAGCAATAAGTGCCTAAGAAATAATGAAAATAATTTCTTTATTCTCCGTCTTATTGTTTTTACGTTTTGGACACTTGGTTTTGAAATGACCAGTATCTCCACATATAAAATACCCATTTTTCTTATGTTTTTAATTTTTTGGTCCAGATTTCAATGGTCCCTTCTTTCGTTCTGAATTCTTTTCATTGTATTTACTTTTGTCATTTTGAGAACTTTTTGCCAAGAAAATATTATTAGAGCAATTCTCCTCTTTTCTTCTATTCATCCTGACCTCTTCAATTACTAATATTGCCGGCAATGTAGTCATGAAAAAATTATTTTACCCGTATGTTATTGAAGTCACAACATGATCCTATGTCATTGGCAAACTATTAAGAATAACTGAAACTTGTATCTTATCATAAATTTCATGATCAACATTTGATAAATCTTTTGCAAGCAATTCCATCTTGATAATATAATCCTCTATACTTTTATTTTCATTCATACAAAGACTATTGAATTCTGCTAATCTTAATTGAATATATGTATCAAATTTCAATCCATACTTACTATCTAATACATCTATAATTTTTTTAGCAGTATTATAGCTCTCATATAAATGAATGAAATCATCTTGCATGTTACTAAGAATTATTGCATTAGCTAATTCATTATCTTCCTTCCATTTATCTAAAACTGTGTTTTCTGTGGGTTTTTCTTTCCTAATAACATACAATATTTTCTCATGTATTATTAAATAGGAAATTCTTTTTTTTCATACATTATAATTCATATTATTTAATCTATCTATCTTGACTAAATCAAAATTAATTTTACTAGTTATAATATAAAATAATAAAATAAATAAATAAACAAAACTGTGTATATTTCAATTCACAATTAATTATGTTACAATAATCTAATCTTATACTCGTTTAGCTGTGACCGTAAATATGGTTTCTTAGGATTATTCACATTCTCTTGCTCAGAAGCTAAAATAATCCTTTTTTCTTTAAACAATTGTCTCGTATACACGGTTTCCAAATATATCAGTATTCTTGTGAGTCGAAGTGGTCTCGAACCTCGAATTTGTTTTGCAGCACTTATTTCTCTTGCATAAAAGTCAAAAATAGTAAAACTAATCTTTCTCTAATTTGGAATGCTCAAATCCAAATTTTGAGGCCACAAATCAATTCGACAAGCAAAAAACCTTGAAGTATTAAATTTCAATTCGATCGGAGCTAGTTTGAGCCCTAAATTGGGCTTAAGAAATTCGACCGGTTCAACCAAACTGGAAATGGACCAAATCGAACAGTTTGGTTAGACTGAGTTGTTGTATGAATCAAGTCTAAATCGGACCAGGTTGTCAAGTCTGATTAAGTCGGATTAGGGTCGAATTAAGTCAGGTCAAGATCGAACTGGGTTTGGCACGTGTAATGCATCCGTGATGCATATGGGCTCCACGTGTCTTCAACCTTCAGGTGCATGTGTTGCATTCGCTAGAAGGTCTTCTAGTTTTGCTTTTCAACCATTTCTGACATTGGATTTCGGCAATTCCAGTTTCGTTGGATTCCTCTTGATGAGTGAAACACGTTTGGATCAAGAAACCTTGAAAACAATGATCAAATCAATCGAAAAATGAGGAAGAAAATTTCGCCAATTTTAAGCACAGTTTCTGCAAAACTTTGCTTTGATACCACTGTTGAAACTTGATTGCACCATCGTGAGACTGGTAGGTACACATAGAGACGCCCAAAAACAAAAACTAAATATATTCTTGAATAATTAAACAATAAATTCTTAGTTTCTCTCTCCAGAAAATATTAAGTCTTATAAATCTTTTTAATACATTTATCACTGTCTATCCTTGTCTATTTATAAATCACATAATGGCAGTTCATTTAGGCAGGTGTATGGTATCATATGGACACAATTGCTCAATGAACAATTGTGTCCTTTCTCTTTGTTTAACCATTGCATTTTTGTTGAACCATTGTACCCCTCTACATGTCACCATTACTTGATCATGCATAACAACATTTACATCATTACATAGATCACACTAAATACATAGATTTTCGAGGCACTTTCAAAGACTTGTGTACCAGAAGTGAGCATATATACAATATGTACGAAGTGGAGTAGGATGTACAATCGTCCAATTATGGATGTCACAATTCTCAGGAAGGTTTTGGTAGATATTGACGCCATTCTTCCGGTGTCCCCTTTCTTACCCTCAGCATTCTTATTGCTGCACTTGTTAAGGGTATGGCAAGTATATCATAGTCTCTTGGTGCCTGCAAGAACAAGGGGTATAAGCCATAATTCTCAGAATAGTTATTTCCACCAAACAAAAATTACAAGTGGATGCTAAAAATTTTATTAACGGCAAACATTTGCAGAAGTTGTCTTAATGTTCATCCATGGCTGGAAAGACAACAGCATATATCATTTTTCCGATAGCCAAACTCACATTTTTCTCAATGAAATGATTTTGAACAAAGAAAATTCTTTGAAAAGTTTGCTCCCTCAGAAGAGCAACATGGTAAAGATATCTAATTAATACCTTGGGAACCCTAATGAGCTGCATGTTCGCTTCCTCTAAAGTTTTCCTACCTTTCTTTGAGTTGCATTTGGCGCATGCTACAACCTGTTACAAGAGTAACATCAACAAGAATAATAAAGATTCCAATAAAGAATGGTTAAATCGATACTAAATATTATCATCCAGCAAGAGATATCATGTTTCCTGCATTAGGAAAACAGATCTATCAGAAAAATCTGTGATGTTGTTGCGTGGTGTAAGAGATTTTCACTCACCCTCCTATTGGTCTTAAAAGTGAAAGGGGATCTTAAAATGATAACTGAGTTCCATATAGTACTCTGTTCCTTGTAATTTTCTGGCTATTTAGCTCACTCATATGCTTCCCATATAAGTCACCAGTGGATGAACCAAGTCATTAAGAAATAGACTGACTTGGCCGATTAATCATCGAAGTTAGCAATGCCTAGATGTTAAATTTTGTACATAATAGAAACAGGGTGGCAGTGGAAGGGAAATCTTTGGCAATGGAGGTGAACATTCTCACACACTTAGGGCTAGGTAAACTATAAGCACAAGTAATTACTCTAAAATGGTAATATATCAGAACATTAGTAACTACAAAAGACACTGGAACTCCACTCAACTCAAAAAGCTTTGCCTGAACATTTTAAAAAGTAAATCATTTATAAAAAAAAAAAAAAAATCATTCTATTGCTCTGTATACACAACTTCTGCGTTTTATGTTTCAAAAGAGAACTTATTCCCCTCTCTTGTCATCCCTTCTGTGTTTCATAAATAATCTTCATTTGCAATCAAACCTAATGCATAGCAAATTAGAAGCATTTAATTCTGAAGCACCGTGTCTAAGTTCAAAATAATCCATAACGAAATATAGTGGAAGCAAATTAACAAATTTCAATTAAATGTATATCTGAACAAAATTTTCCCACCAGATTTTCCCATGACCATTCTCCTCCTCTTGCAGCTGGAACAACATGGTCAATAGTCAAGTTCTCACGTGAAGAACAATACCTATTCATATAGGAAACACTAAGTACATGAGCACTAAAGGAGACAAAACACATTTCGAAGACATGAAAATTTGCAGCTATATATCACAAATTTTTATTTTTTTATCTTTTCTTGTTAAAATATTTCATTGAAAATGTAACCCTCCTCAACCCTGAAGTGAGCTGGATTTGATCCCCAAACTTCTTGTACCATCCCTAGTAATCCTATCACTTGAACCAACTGGTCTCGCATTACATAGCACAGTGTATATATGTCTGTATATATAAAATGAATTTGCATCGCATAACAGCCAAGGTCTTCAGACTTAAATGGAGCTTTTTGAACTTGATTACATATGGTCAACATAGTGATCTCTTTATATTTTTCTGCAAACAAAGAGCTATGTTTGAACGTGTTGCCCTTGAGATATAGGAACTTGGTCAATATTGCAACTAATCTGCCACGATTTTGTTCCCCCACTCCACCCCAACCACACCAAACCAAAAAAAGAGTTCATGTACATTGAAGTAAGAGACAAAATGATTACAAGAATCTCATCTGTTGGAACTCCAAGATCTACAAATCCTAGCAGAGGAATTTTTTTTTTCTTGATGTGACAAAAGCCTGCCAGAGTGTTAGTAACACTTAAGCTTCCAGCAAAAAATTGCATAACAAATCAGCACTTGAACTTTTAATTGTTGAAGCAAGATCAGCAAGTTCAACTAGATCAAATGGTACTTACTGGCATGTGTAATTGTCTCGATATAATATATTTTTACGACTAAGGTTGCTTTTGATTCTTCTTCTCTTAACAACCTGCAGTAGATGTGGAACCTAAAAGAAGAAAAGGATGTGGTCAGTTCAAGTAAATTGCAATAGAAGTTAAGATAATGAAAAGTTCACCACTCAGAAGAAAGAATAAACAATCACAGGAAAAAAGTTGAAAAAGCGATGAATTATAAATGCTCCCTAGTTACATACCCTTAAAACAGCTGGTATGTAGAAGGATCCGTTTGGGGAGTTTATAGTCTGATCGTAGTATTCCAGAACATCAGCCTGGGTAGAAGCATCGTCGAGAAGTTTAAAATTGAAAAAACTACTTATATGAATATTCTTGTGTGTGTGTGTGTGTGTGTGTGTGTGTGTGTGTGTGTGTGTG
>JAXCLQ010000006.1:14154561-14190862 GCA_035584115.1 Cedrela odorata | reverse complement strand
CTCCAAAAGATGCTCCATCACCATTGAAGAGCAACTTAAACCCACCTTGAGCTGTAAATTGAGCCATCAACGTCAGAATTATCCTAACTTGAAGAGTTGCAGAAACAAAGTAAATGTTTCAGTTTTAAGTGAAGAAGTTATGTTTTGGTTTAGTCAGATATTTGTATGCAAGTTTTTTGTTGAATAGTAGTTTGATTGAATAGAGAAAATTGAAGAAGAAAGTGTGGTTATGCAGTGGAAGAAAGAAAGAAAGAAGGAAATCAAAGCACTCCAGTTCACGTAAAAAACCGTTACCACATGTTTTCAAATATGCTTTCGGAATATCTTCTTTCGATTGTAGCTAAATGACACATTTGCCATGTGATTATTTTCTTCCAATTAAGACATTTTTTCTTCAAAAATGACTTTCATTTCTAATCTTAATTCACAATATTTTTAATCCAATGCCATTTTATCATATTTAAAAAATAAAATAAAATAAACAATTATTCTATACTAACAAAATTTGAATACAAATAACTTAAATTTGTTGTTGTTGTTGTTGTTGTTATTTTTTTTTATATTATTATTATTATTATTCTTATTCTTCTTCTACTTCTTCTTCTTCTCTAGAACATATATAAATATAAACTAATTATTATTATTATTATTCTCTAAAACATATATAAATATAAACTAAATTACCTTCTGATCTTGATTTGGATAGGAACCAAACAATAGAGATCTTACCAAACCATTCACCAGATGCAATGTCGTCAAAATTGGGACAAGAAGTTGTTATTACTAAAATCCACCAAAAATGTTTGTTCAAATTAAAATTAATCTTGAAAACAAAAGATGTTTCTTCACTCTAAGCCCATCCTTTTTTATCTCTCAATCAAAACAAGACTAATTACACAAGAGGACATGAAGCTCATCGTGTGCCACTTTTTTATGGCGGGAATGAGAGAGACCAGGACTAAATTATATATAACAATAATAATAATTAAAAAAAAAAAAAAAGACCCTAAAATCCAACTCCCTGAATCCCATGTTTCACAATATTCACATTTGAATCCACCGGCCTTCTTCGACATCATGCCACAAAGTTGAAACCAAATACTATGCACATTCCACAACCAAGTTGAAGCCACATTCAAATGTATATATCATATTCCCCCGTCTGCAACCAAATCAGAGAAAATAACAACATCAGCCAAAAGTTCCATTCTTCCCTGCCAGCAGCCAAAAAATTTCAGTTTTTTTTTTTTTTTTTTTAAGTATCTTCTTCGTAAAAGAAAAAAAAAAGTTGCTAATTAAAGAAAGGATAGCTCAGAATGCAATAAAAGAGATGTAGGAGAAAACTTTATGCCATACCACTGTTGGATCTTCCTGAACTCTGTAAGGACGGGGTATATATTCTCAAAGGCAGTGTAGGTCTCATCTCTTACCTAAGAAATTGAAGAAATGAGATTGTTTTATCTGCAAGACAAATGTCATCTACAAACAGCAAATACATCTGATAGAGCAAATAGAGTCCAAAAACCAAAGTACCTTGGCTCCTGTTATCACAATTTTCCCAGACACGAAAATAAGGAGCACAATTTTGGGCTGTTTCATGCGATATATAAGGCCAGGAAAGAGCTCTGGTTCATACTGCATCAACAAAATAGACAATATAAGTCCTCATCCTTAGAAATATCAGCAAGTAACATATTGCAATAAGAAAACTCTTGTTTCAACATTCCAGAACTTGTATAAGAAAGCAGCATGAAAGTATGTGTATTCTCATATCAACTAATTCATATAAACAACATAAACGCAGAATATGTGAAATGACTACAAACGTCCAAATATAACAGATTATGTGGCAGGTGGCAGGTTTCAACAATCTAAAATGAAAGATATCACCTACACTTGAGAAGGCGCCATGGGAGTATGCAAGACCCTCAAGTCTGATAGGGAATTTAACATCACAGGAGCCAACAATATTCTGAATCTTGAAGTCCTGCATCACAATAATAAGGGAAAAAAACATAAAAATAAGGTTCCAAACAAAAATATAAGCGTACAAGTAACAAGCATGAAGCACATGTACATGGATTCCATCAAGGCAGAGGAAGAGAAACAATACCTTGAACTTTGCAGGAAAACCAAGCTTCTGGATGATCCGAGCATACTGAAAAATACAAATTTGATGTCATGCTAAAATAACTACACAAGTATTCCTCTACTTATAAAAAATCAATTTGGTAAATTTTCATAGGTAATAACTAAAAGACCAATAATCATTCAACAACCTAAACAACTCTTCACCAGTAAGAATGGAAAATCTTTAAAAATTATTTGTATTATGCAAAACTTTTCTTTGTTATTCCCCACTATACTGTCACTACTCTGTTTTAAGAAAGAATTACATCTAGCTATAAGCATTTCACAAAGCAACAAATACCTTTCTTGCTGCCAGTTTTGACTGCTGTTCACTTTTTGCACCTGTGCAAACCTGAAACAAGAGAGGTCACACTTTCAGCCAAAAGGCAAAGCAGATGCATCAAATCACTACAGATATGAGGGAACACCCGCCACAAGAAGATGGCATATTAGACTAAAACTATGAAAACGACAATCAATAATTCTAGAATAAAAAATAAACAAAACATTAATGTGTCTCACAGCATTAGGGCAACTAATTTATCGATTTTAACACATTTGGAAAAAATTTTCATAACAATAACGTTAAATAAATCCACTAACTTTTTCTGATAGAATCCACAACTTAAAAGTAAAAAAAAAAAACAAAAAGTAAATTTGTATACATTCAATGATATCAGCAATTACATAGGACAGTAAAAGAAGACTAACCATCTTTCCAGAAGCAAAAATTAAAGCTGTAGTTTTTGGTTCCCTTATCCTCATTATGACAGCAGCAAAACGCTGTACGAACATTTAAAAGAAAAGTTTGAAATCAAATACAGCAAAAACAAATGCATCAGTCTTAAATTAGGCACAAGCACATAATAAAAATAGCATGGTGCCTAACCAACCAATCAATATGATCCACACAATAAACATGTACTCCTTCACATGTAGCAGAATACTGAAATAAATACTACTGTCCAATTTTCTACATACCTTAGGGTTGTATTCTGCATTACGAGCTTGTAGAGCAATTTGTTTAAGATCCAACTTGCAATCCAAGTTCACAGTTGATACAATGTTTCTAGAAAACATTAACCAATTGGAACCATAGTAAGATTTCAAATTTAGAATAACAGTAAAGTTATTAGGAATCAATTTCATACCAAATAACATGTGACAAAGCATAATTTCCATTGCATAGGATACAACACATTGTGTCATAGTTATCACAAAAATCACAAACTGAGATCAATCTACATTTTGACAATATGAAATAACAAATAAAAGGTAATGCTTGAAACAGACTTTTCAGCAGTTGCAAGTAATTAACATAAAAATCAAGATGCTACAATTAATAATGATAATTCTAGCCATTTTTCAGCAATACACTTTCATAGAATTAGCAACCAAACAGTGACAAGACCGAACAGTCAATTCAGATGAAACAACTAATGGTGCACAACTAGACCGTGTGGTAGCTATATACATGACTACAAAACAAAGCTAATTCTAGATGGACTTACAGCACACAGCAACCAACAACCATCATCACCTTATAAACCACCTCAACATTAGACCCGTACAACTGTTGTTAAGCCAAAGTATCATATCTGAGTCTCAAATGTCCCTTTTTGATAAATTTAATTTTATCAGGAGAAAGTATCATATCTGAGTCTCATATCCATTATGGAAAGGTATATCCATTATGGAAAGGACCATTTCATAAAATAAGCTCTTATGAATAATGGAAAAGGGCCTGATCAATAATGAGTAAGGTCAATGCAAAAGCTTAATATCATGTCAAAGGTAAAGCTTTTATAATCAAAATCCCGTCCGTTAACAAACCGTGCTGCAAAACGAATAACTTGTATTGGTAGAACAAAAGAACTTCTCAAACGATTGAGGCAAGCAAGTTGCATCTCTATTTTTCCCTCTTAGCAAAACTGTCTTACTAAGATTGTTGCACCACTAAGTATTTCTATTTTGACTCTACAAAATCAATTAATTATTCCATGCAAGATGTATTGCATCAAATGCAAACAACAGCTACTCATCTTTGCTTCTTCCAAAACACTTTTTCTCTTAAAGAAAAGCTATATTCAGCATACAAGAATTTTATGCCAGATAAAATGCTTCAACAAACATTTACAAGATACATAGTTTTGCACATGTAGAACTTCATTTACAATTTATAACTACAAATAAAAACAAAAGATTCTTAATTTCACAAATTCTACATTCTACATCCATTCGAAAGAAAACTTCAATTACATCCAGACTATTCTTGGGGTATTGTTCCATAAAAAATAACTCACACTACAAACTACAAAAATTCAAAAACAGGTCAAATGGGAATCATTTTCAAGAACAAATCACTTGTCATATTTTATCTTCCAATCTCAAATACCAAATAACTTGAACCAAAATATACATACACCGAAATCTCCAATCCAATTTTTTTCCCTCTAATATTTTAGAGCATACCCACGATTCTCCTATTCAATAAACCAATTAAACCAAACTTCAATGATCCAGTCTTAAATAAAATCAAACCTAGACACTGAAGATTCACAAATTCACGATTGACCACACTTCTCTTTAACGTTTCTTGTTATCACAATTTTAATACCTTCGTATCTAAAAACCCTAAATCCACAAACCATCATCCAGCAAATTACCTGGAACAACAAACAGATACACAAACATACAAATACACAGATTCTTTGTATATATAGATCGATGGATCAAAAGGGACTTACTGAAGAGTGGGAACAATGCCAGACGGGTGCTTGGAAAGATCCACCGGCTGGCTCCCTTCCAAGCCACCTTGTTCGGCCATTTCTTCCTTTGTTCCTCACTTATCAATAATATCCCAAAATTGTTTTCAAAAATTTAATCTTTTTACGCCTTCCTTTTCCAAAAATTTGAAAATTTTTATGGGTATTTCTTTTCACTGGTAAAAGATCAAGAATCTCTCCAAATTATATAATCTCGATTCAAGTCAAAAGACAACGAGAATTCAAAAAAAAAATTATGGGTTTTTCTTTTCACAGCTAGTAGATCAAGAACCACACAGCAAATCGAACAATCTAGAATCGAGCTCGATCTGGTTTTATTTAAATCTAGGGTTCTTAAAGCTAACCAGAAAAGAAAACCCCACGATTGAAGGAAAATTAGATCAAATCAGATCAAATTAGAGAATTTAAAGAGGGAAAATTTTTGAAGATACAAGTCTTTTATAGGTTTTGATATAAGGATTTGTTAAGAATGCTTGAATTTGAGGATGAGGAATTTGAGATTCGTGTTTGGTCTGCTGTCTGAATATGAGAGAGAGATAAACAGACAGGCGCGGTTCGTGATACGGAGACCTTTTGTACCCTAGCTAGGGCTATTTATAAAGTTTACCGGGTACGCAAGTGAGGAGCCAGTAATTTGAATGTGTTACCGGGTGTTTCCAGTTTGTCTGTACGGTGCGTTTTGATTCAAGGTTCTGGAAGGGTAGAATTGAGCGAGTGTTATTTGAGGTCGGTGATATTTCATTGGTTGTTTGTGAATGTACTGTTATAGCCTCGCGAAAAAGGTGAGGTATGTTGACTCTGTGGCTAGTTGGAATAATTATTAGAGGGTATAACAGAGAAAGCACAAAAATATAGCCTATTTTTTCCAAGACAATCCAATACATTCTGAGATACTTAACATCTGAGTCCTTAATATTTAGAATATTTACAAAAAAGAAAGATATAATTTACATTGTTTCACACAAGTCCCTACTCCCTGCCATTATAATCAATTAAAAATTCATAAATAAAATCAATAATTTAATTGCTACATTAAAAGAAATAAGTTCATGAATAAAATGATTTAAATGATATACAATTAAATCATTAATTTTATTAACATATTTTTAACAAAATATAACTGCAGATATCAGCTTAAGAAATTACAAATTATATCTTTAATCATAATTTTATTAAAACAAAATTTGACAATTTAAAAGTTGAGATATAAAAAAAAAAAATTACTGACAAATAATAATGTCTATATAAACCACAAAATCACCATTAATTTCTAATGACTTGGCCATTAATCCATTAACTATAATCCAAAATCAAAAAACTTGAGCCACATCAATGGTTTCACCCAATCTCTCCAATGGGCATTAATCCTCAATTACTACATCAACATAGTCCTGATTTTTTCCAGTAAAGACCATTTCTGTTACAACTGGCCCTGGAGCTGGAGCCGGAGCCGGAGCCGGAGCCGCACAATTCACAGTAATCCCACTTCCTTTGAGCTCTTGATGCTAGTTGTGTATAATCCAAAAGTTGTTTTCAATGAACCCACTAATAACGTTGATAGTTAATAGTATTAATTTTGGTATTGTGGTGAGGTAATTTTTAAATTACGGTTATCATAATTATTGTAAAATAAAAAAATATTAATATTAATAAATAAATTTTGTTAAAAAAATTATCAAATACTTATTTAATTTTACTTTTAAAAAATAACAAAAATACCACAATTTCAAACAAAACTTAATTCCACCTACACTTCCTGTTTTTAGCTTATTTGTTGCCTCTCTACGACATAAGAATGTTTAAAGAATTTCAAACTCAACCTAAATTAGATTAATATTTTTAAAATATATAATTTAACATAATAAAAACATATTCTGATTTATATTAAAAAAAAAATTAGTTTATACTTAAGGGTTATCTAAAATTTTAACTATATTTATAAGATATTATAATACCGTATATATAATTGTACTTTTTATATGCACTAAACCTTAATAATTAACGTACCTCAAATTTTTATCAAAATCTTTGTTGGGATGCTTATCATCCACGATCCCAATTGAGTTAACCAAGATATAAGCCTGAGATTTAAACTCTTGTTCAATCATGTCAAAAAGTAACTTGATATGGCTCTCGTTGAAGACGTTAGCCTGGACGGTGGTGGCTTGTGGGTACGAGTTTGATCAAGACGAGAAGAATTGATCTCCACTAACCACAAAATAAGCCTAGATCGACATAGAAGAAGTGTTATAAATGTTGAAAATTATGTATATTAAAATTATTTTAATTAATTATATTAATTAAATATTCATTAATTTTCATATTAAGATTATGCTATTTATTATACCTTATAATATCAATTAAATATAAAATAAAGATATTAAAATCTTACTTTAAATCTTCACCATCAATGGGGTTAAATTAATACTTTTTCGGATTTTTTATAGATCCGCACTTTTGAATGCCTTTTTAAACTTCAAGACATCTGAATTTGGATTTCTTCGTGAAATATAAAGCTGTAAATCTTTAAGTTTTCTTTTCAAATCTTCTTGAATTATATTAATTCGATATCAGAACCAAAAGTTATCAAATATAAAGACTGTGTGAACACTCTTTTCTAAATCAGTCACCCCAGTGTGTGGCCTCTAATAGTAATCCACACAAGGTAGAGAATTAAGGTTTTAAAATTTTCCTAAATCTTAATAATATAGAGTGTCTTTTTTTAAATGTTAGTTCTTAAAAAGAGACAAACAATAAAGTTGAGAGAAAATTATGTTTACCAAAAACTCTTTATATAATTATAATTTAACTCCATTAATTTTTAAAACTATTAAATAAACTATTAAAGATTATGAACTTAACAATTAAGTCCTTTATCATTTATTTACATAATTTAACATTAATTTCTTAATACCTTTTAGTGTGTGACTCATTAAGTTCTTTTTTATGTTGGCAATAGAATTAGTTATAGACTTATTAAGTTTAGATAAATTAATTAATTTATCATCAATGAACTCCTTAATTAAGAAACTAAATTCTATAGGTTATGAACGACTTCTAGTAATACATTATAACCTCTAATTGAAAAATAATTTTAAATTAGTAAACCTAATTCGTATACGATTACCGTATGATTCATTTTTTTCGCCTTGTACATATTCCACTAAAGATTTTATAGTATAAAAAATGTATACTTTATTAAATTATGATTATTGAAACTTTTGATTAAAACTGATAATATAATTTTAGAGTTTTTGAAACTTCTTTCAGAACTCGCCATGGTCATAGTCTTATATTATCACTTATGTCAAAATGGCACCTCTTGGAACATCGACTCTATGTTATCCAAAACGGCGAATCCTTTTTTGATATCTCATAACCTTTGCGTACTTCTCATATTGCCTAATTATTATCTTATGAGCAATCTCGCTATGGACGACGGAGGTGTAATATTAAAATATATATGATCCACAAATAAGGTACCATGAAAATTTGAAGTTTAAGGATCAGTTATACCATTGTAATTGAGAGAAATGACATAAACACATGGATAACACTCCATATGGGTTTTTCAAGTGGATCAGTTCGATGAACTCGTTTTCTAACAAGCATCTATATGTTAGACTAAGTAAACACCTTCACTAATAACTTATGAGATCAGCTACCTTCTTTTTCTAAAGAAGCAGACATAACATATGTCGATCTAATCTCGATTTATCAATATCTTACTGTTGATAATTCTATGATCAAGAATATTTAAAAATGACAGGATCTCATAAATTAAATTTAAATTTATTTCTCTAATTATCATTTTAAGGACTTTATATATAAGTAGTCAATATAGAAAAAAAAAACTTATAAATAAATTACCAATTTTATTAATCAATATAATAATGTACAATTACATATTTTCTCGTATTGGATCTAGGGCATATAACCAACAATAAAATGTCAATTTGCATGCTTAATGCATTATGTTGTCTTTTAAGTGTAAAGGGTCTACGTAAATGTTTGTTAAAAATATTATATTTATGTTAGAATATTTTGTATTTAATTTTGTCAATTTCTTTTTTAATTATTTTCTTTATATTTAGTTAGTTACACTAATTAGTCGTTATCTTGTTATTATAAAAGGGTGTTCTCTATTATGTTGTGGATATAGAAGATACAATTCATTCTCTCATATTTAATATATGGTACCAAAGTCGTCCAATAGGTAGTCAATATAGAAACTCCTTCTCTGGCTAATGTGTCTATTATTATTGTTCTAATATACATGATTAGTGTCCTAGAATCTCACAGAGTTTCATAATCCCTCACTCTATAAATGGTCTCCGATCTGTTGTCCAAGACTTTTCGTCAATTCAAACAATCAAATATTTGACAATTGAGGTCTAAAACCTCATTTTAGTTGGCAATTTGATCTACTGGTGAAAAATTAGCCCTAACAGCCATTAGACCTACTCTCATGTGCCACTCGAAGTTCCAGCCCATTACATACGTGCCTACACGTGCCCAGTTCTTCCTAGCTTGACCTGATTTTATGCTCGCCTACTGCTCTAACCAAACCCAATTCCCAACTCGGTTTATGTGTCACTATTTAACAATTGACTTTGACAAAAAAAAAAAAAAAAAAAACACAAAATGTCCAACCATACTTCTACTACCAATCTTACTTGTCTCATTGATGTCATTCTTGATGAAACCAATTACAACTAATGGTCACAAAATAAGAGCATCTACTTTAAGGGAATCTTTTAATGACATGCAATTACCAATACATCTCAAAACTCAGTTCAGGATAAAATGAGAAACTCTCTACTTTTCAAGCTCAGCTTGATGCTTGGGAAGGTACTTAGTGCTGAATACTATCATGGTTCATCAACACATCTACACCAACCATTTAACCATTGCTTTCTCGTCTATAGATTGCTCACGAGGATTATAGCCAAGCGCTACAAATGCAATCATTATGTATCTCACCAATTTTAACTGAAGACCAAGCCATATTCAACTTTTTAAAATCCAAATCAATTGATTTATGATTTTCACTCCCAAGTAACTAGTCTTTAGGATAATTAAGTGTTGTAAATCCTTCATTCCAGTCTGTTGCTAATCAAGTCTTAATTACCGAGTATATTGATTGCCGCAAGTTTATGAACCTCATAATGGGACTTTGCCAAGATTTTGATCATGTTCGTGTCAGTCTTCTACATCGTCAACCTCTTCTATCTCTTGACATAACCATTGTTGAACTTATTTCGGACGAGAACCAATGTTTTACCATGAAGATGTAGTTTACCAACATAGGAATTCCATCTCTAAGGAATTCCTCTCCCTCTTTAGATAACATTTTTATCATTATACAATATACATATCCACAGTCTTTCTTCTCTTAAAATGTCTAGTGCAAGTATTGTAAGAAAAAAGGTCGCTTTGTTGATGAGTGCAAGAAACTTCAAGCCTGCAAAAAAGCTCAATAGGCTTAGAACCATGCTTCTCAAGCAGTGATCATTTCATCTTTTAAATCATCTATCATTGAGTCTTCTTCATTCAATAAAGCTCTTTCCCAGTATGTCAACTAGTTTACTGTAAATTTTGAGGCCATAGTCCATCGAGTCCTTACTCATACCTCTACTGCCTTGTCTGTCAATCCAATTAAACCTAAAACTATATAATATCTTGATTGTAGCTACTGTAACCATATGACTTCAAACCCATCAACCTTATCTAATATATCAATTCCCTCTGCCTCGCCCTGCATTTATACTATTGATGATTCATTTATGTTTGCTAGTCATGTTGGTTCTATTTCTACCTCTACTTTGTCAGTTTCTAGTGCAAATTAAGTTCCTAAGTTATCCTTCAATCTTCATTTTTTAAGCTAACCTTGTTACTTTAACCTTGAATTGAAATTTGCTAACAAGGGTTGTGTTGTACAGTATCATCAAATGGAAAGGTAATTAAGACCGAACATAGAGTTGGACGACTAATTGTGCTAGACATAGAGTTGGACGATTAATTGTGCTAGACCTTCTATAGCTTATGTCCAAATTTTCTTCTTCGGTTTAATAAATTTGATTATATTTTATTAGTCCTATTTGATTTAGTTCATAATGATATTTAGGGTTTTGCCCCACTAATACTAATAGGGGATTTCATTATTTTGTCATAGTTGTTGATGATTGATTTCAATACACTTGAATCTATCTTTTAAAAAATCGATCTAAACTTTCTTATATTTATGGGATTTTTCACAAAATGATCCAAATATAATTTTCATGTACTATTAAAATCTTTCGTGATGATAATGCGATGGAATATAAAGAAAAAACACTCATTAAATTTATGCAAAATAATGAGACTATTTTTTATCTTTCATGTTCATACACATCTCAACATAATAGTTATACTAAATGAAAACACAATCGCATTTTGACCTAAAATACAATAAGCATCCCAACCATATTGCACTTCCTTAATAGTTAAGTATAATTATTTTGGGGATAAATACCTAAAATACAATAAGCATCCCAACCATATTGCATTTCCCTCTGAAACGCTTATTGACAGCCTCTATGTTTGGTATTCATTCTTTTACTTAGCATATTATATAGGCAATGATAATCGCGAACACTAAAACATATACTGTCACATGATGTGCCTCATGGATGCTGATTGAACTCTATAAGGTCATCTAGTATATCCAACAACCACCAATTTATATGGTTCTTGCTACTGCTACTAAACAAGAACCTCTTTAACAAGTAAAAGAGTGATAACTGAATCGCATCGAAGTTGGGAATGATAGAAAAATCAAGTTAGCCATAAGCCCTATCTAAGTTGTCTAGGGTAATGACTGACTGCCAAATTAAGCGTCCCTTAGTCGAGTACTCTTAACTAGATCTCCAACCAAAAATTGCCTAAAGACCAAACCAGTGATAAAGTTAACCTTCATATGCGAGAAACGAATGGTTCGGTCACCTACAAGATACAACATCTCGTTGTTACCGTTATCTACATAAATCTAATTCAGCAGTATATAGTGAACGAGATTACATGAACAATGCAACTCTTGGATGCCCAAAAAGTATCCAAAGTTAGTATGCTTAAATAACTCGACTTGCGTTATAATCAACTTGATTATGAACGCTATTGTGTTATCTGTTAGTGGATAGATTATGATCACCAATAAAGAATGCATGCGTAAATACTTAATAAGAGAACATAAGTTGATCATTTGCCTAATTAGATCTCTAGAATCTCATTTCCTAGCCGCTGCATAAATACTTAATAAGAGAACATAAGTTGATGAGTCTTCATACTCTAATTATAAAAGATGATGGGTAGCAAACTCTTCAATTTCCATGTTCTTGTGAAGTCTACAAGCACTTAAAAGGGTTCTCTAAACTATTGCATCTGGTTCAATTGACATATGCTCTATAAATTCTCTTACACAGCTCAAAGGCCTGCTCAACCAAGTAAATCCACAACACAGGCATAGTGTCAAGTTTTGGCACTAAGCCATATTCTTTGCTTATTGATTCAAAGTAGACAAAGCCCTTATTCACCAAACCCACAGAGCTACAAGTTGCTAAAACTCTTATAAATGTTACATGATTTGACATCACATCCTGCTTTTTCATATTCTTAAAGAGATTTATTGCCTCCATACCATATCCATGTTGGGAAAAGCTTGTGATCATGGTATTCCAAAAAACCTCATTAAGAAACTCTCTTTTGGCGCCATCAATGCTACAACACTTTGCATATAACATGATTAAAGCATTAGAAGCTTCGGTTTCTAAATCATAACCTGTTTTAATAATCATGGCATGAATTTGTTTCCCTTATTTTATATTTTCTATGTTGGCAATAACACTAATAACATAACCAAATGTGTATAAATTAGCTTGCATTCATGCTTTATTCATCCGAGAAAAAACCAACAACAGTCTCTCACAGTATCCACTTTGTTTAAATCTTAATATTAGTATGTTCCATGAAATAATATCTTTAGCATCAATTTTATCAAATGCTAGGAATGCCTTTACTTTCGTACCACATCTAGCATAAAAACTAACAAAGACATTCCCAATTGAAAGAAACTCTATTGCACAAAACTTAAAATCTTTCTTTGAATCTTTTTACCTTCTACAAAAGATCTATTATTCAAACAACCCTCCAAAATCCAAATAAAGGTCAGGCTATTAGCATAAATTCCTCGTTCTTCTATCAAACATAAAATTTTTATTCCCTTTAATCTCCGTTCAGTTTCTTCATCATTTAATTCATCAAAAGTATGACAAATCATGGCTCTATTAAACCTATTAATTCTCAATTTTCTCTAATTTCCACAAAATATTGTAACAAGTACCAAACACACATACAAAAATCTGAAAAAAAAATGAGTTCTATTTTATCAACACATGCAGTTTGTGTAAATTTGGTAAAAATATAATAAGAAAGTCATTAAGAGTTATCTTTTGAAACTTTTACTGATTGCGTTTTAGAGAGATTTGGGGTAAAAAATTACAATAAGAGAACTGATATGAGAGAGACCAACGAAGAGAGATTACTTTTAATTGAGAGTAAATATCGTTCTGTTTGAACTTAAGATATGTTATGATAATTTTAATACTAATTTAATTGTTATAATTAAATTTAGCGTATATTATCTTTATAAATTTTGAATAATAATTTTTTATATAAATAATTTTTAAATAATAAAAAAAAAAGAAACATGTGATGTAAAAAGATAATTAACAATATTAGATAAGGCTTTTGATAAATTTAAAAAATCACCAAGTTTCAAAATTATAACAACAATTGCTTACAATAAATAAATAAATATAAAAAAAAGGAAATGAAATTTATTTTAATTTTTTATTTATCATATATGGCAATTCATAATAAATATTTCTTTTTCAGAATAAAAATTAGCTTCTCACTCTACCATTAACACCCCGCGTTATCAACGGTCAAAATTCCGTTATCCAAAACGTAATTATTAACACTTTGGACAGAGATAACTACAAAACCGACACCGTTCCAATCTTCCCTCTTGTTCAAACTTCCAAGAGACCCAAAAAAGAAATCGCACCAAAACCCTAGAGTAGAACGCGCCCACTCCCAAATTCGGAAATGGCAATTGCAAGAACTGGAGTGTACGTCGATGATTATTTGGAGTGTAAGTCTGTCTACGGTTCCTCAAATTCATATCAATTTCTTTTTTTTTTATATATATTTTTTTCGATTTTAATTTGAGTTTAATTTTCTTTCCATTACAGATGCTAGTACATTGCCAGCTGAGCTTCAAAGACTTCTTAATACAATTAGAGAACTCGATGAACGATCCCACTGTAAGGCCCTTTTCCAAAAGTTTGACCTTTGCATATACATGTACATGTATGTATGCCTGCATGCATGCATGTGTTGTGAATTTTTTTTATGTCTAGTTGATTCCTATGGAATCGCATACATAGAAAAATTCTTGCACAATTTTGTGCATAATATAAGCATGTATACATGAAAGCATACAAAGATGGAAATACATAGGTAAATGTAGTGTTCTTGTGTGTGGGGTGAATTTTTTATTTTTATTTTTATTTTTTATAATATGTATTTAATTTGAACTCCATTGCGTGCATATTTGATTTTCTTATTTGGGATACTTCCGATATACACAGACATATAGAGATACATGTGTAATATGTATCTATTGAGTTATACTATACCAGCCAACTTGTTTTTAAAATTTTTCATATGAAGTCATGGGATGTTGGATCTCAAATTGTCAATTGCAATGTTATCAAATTAGATATCACATTATTTGGGATGAAAAATTCAGTATACAGGATGGGAAAAATAGTATTGCTCATATTATATGTGAACGCATGTTTGCACATTTTTGAATGTTAATGTTGTTATGCAGAAAAAAGAAATAGTATATGTGGGCATAAAATCATGTGCATATATATGCATCCAACATTTGTGTGTGTATTAATATGCATAGATGTAGATATATACATGTATGTATACGTTTGACATTAGGGAGCATTTTATTTAATTTTATTTAGTATTAAGTGGTTGGTTGGTTGTTTTTTGGGGTGGAAGCAATGATAAACCAGACAAGACAACAGACAAATTACTGCTTGGGGTTGGCATCACAGGGTACAAAGAAAGGGAATGGTAGTAATGGTAATGAAGAAGATGAGGGGATTGAGAAAATGCGAAAAGAAATTGAGGTGAATCAGGATAATGCATTGAGTTTATGCACAGAGAAGGTTTTGTTGGCACGGCAAGCTTATGACATTGTAAGCTTCTTCTAATCAATGGATTTTATAGGCCATTTGTACACATTGTCATAATATTATATGAGTTGCTTTGATGGTATGTCATTTCTTGTTGGAAAAGAATGCTGGTTTATAGGTTAAGAACGTAAGTCTCCAAGCCTGTCCAAATATTTCACAGTTTTATGATATCATCTAAAATCCATTCTCAATTTTAGTTTTAGGCACAAGTTTATAAAAAAACAAGATTTTACAGTAACTTTAGGAAATGATCAGTTTTTAAATTATTCGTGTTTCAAAATAGTAATCAGTTTTATACATTGAGGTTACGATCAGTTTATTATTTATTGATCAAATCCAAAAAGAAATGCCCCTTGCTTTTCTGCTGTGGCAACCCATTCCCCACTAGACATTCTAGATGACATACTTCTGACATCAGTTGATGCACAGTTACCAAGGTAGCTTTCTGGCCTATAATGTTAAAAGTCACATTTTTCTAAATGTGAACTTCTTAGAAACATTTATAAGGCATCACTAGTGTTTATTACCCTCGTGAACAAATAATCTGACTTGAGACGATTAGGAATTTAGTTAAATCCATAAAAGAAAAATATGGTTTCTTGAAGGAGATCAATTTATCAAGAACAACTAAACCTTATTTTGTGCTCCATAGTTTTAAAATGTGTTCCCCTGTTAGACCAATTAAATGTCATAGTTTTTGCTCTGTTGTCAGCTTAAGTATGTTTACTGATGCATTTTACTAATGGAATTTTTTTGTATCTCATGTGTTTTTCAGATAGATAGTCATATAAAACGACTTGATGAGGATCTGAACAACTTTGCAGAAGATCTTAAGCAAGGTATGGTGTATCCTGTATGCATTTGGGATGTTCAACTTTTTGTCATTGCCTGTATTGTATCCAAATTTTTTTAAAGTTCACAAAAACTGGTATGCATTCCAATCAATAGAGCTCATTGTGATTGGGTGCTAGTGTTATAGTATTCTGGGACCTAATTTTTATTATTCTGAACATATGGACAAAATGTAATATGATCTGGCAGCAATAAAGTTGTTAATAAAGTACTTTCCTTGAGGTAGTCTATAACTTTCTCATCTTCTTTGTACTTTTCCTTTTTTTTTTTCCAATGTTATTAGAGGGTAAAATACCAGCAGATGAGCCAGCAATCCTTCCGCCATTGCCAATAATCCCTAAGATAGAAAAACGCAAGTACCTTTATGGGACACCTCAATCAAGGAGGCTGGATTTTAGGGATAGAGATTGGGATCGAGAGCGTGATAGGGATTTTGAGCTCATGCCACCTCCAGGGAGCCATAAGAAGGACTTCATGACTCCCATGGATGTTGATCAACCCATCGATCCAAATGAACCTACCTACTGTGTCTGTCATCAGGTTTGGCTCTCTTTTGCTATTGTTACCTGTCCCAATAATCCTTTTGTGTAGTGTTTGATATTTCCTCTCAGTCATACTTCACAAGTTCTGGCACATTACTGAATTATTGAATGATGATGATCGCGTAGGTGTCATTTGGAGATATGATTGCCTGTGACAATGAAAATGTAAGTTCCTCTGCCTTTGCCTTTATTTTCCTTTTCTGTTATCTGGTTGGGGATCTTTACTTGGCTTCTTTGTATATTGTCAGCATCCATTTGGTGGAGTACTAATGCAATGTTTATGCATAGCATACATATGTGCTAAAATGGACTGCATAATTGATGCTCAATTCATGGGACATACAACATATTTGCATATTACATTTGTTTGCATGGGTAAGGCTGCCAACGGGATTTATTCACAGTGAATCATACCTATGTAAAGAAAATAATATTAATCAAATTATGTTTAAGTCGAAAAAGTAAAGCCCTTTTAACCTTATTTTTATAAATAAACTTATTTTCTAATTCTTATGTGAAAAAGAGAAAAAAAAAAAAAAAAAAAAAAGGTTTCACTATAACCTTCATCTATTCCTTTCCTACATACTTTTCTTAATAAATTTTATTAACATGTTTATTGGTTTACAGTGCCAAGGAGGTGAATGGTTCCATTACTCGTGTGTTGGACTGACACCAGAGACAAGATTCAAAGGAAAGTGGTATTGTCCAACCTGCAGACTCTTACCCCCAAGTCAATGATCCTCTATGACTATATTGCACAATTTAAATCGCTTAAGTGAATTATTTATTTCTTTGTTTTTTCAGTATCTCTTTCACACAGAGAGGCTGAGGGAAAACCTATTATCACTGTACTTTTATCAATAGAACCAAGTTTGATTGTACAAAGTTCTCATTCACTGAAGCTGAGTTAGAAGTTTTTAAATATTACTTGAATATAAACCAAATCCCTCCCTAATCATGGTGTAAGCTGGATTAAAACCTGAAATCCTTTGTACCAAGTTAATATCTACTACCAACTGTACTAATTCTCGGTAAGAAATGTTCATCTAAGGATGAAAATAATATTATGATTAGATGAATGAAAAGGGAAAGGTAGGTATTGAGTTGTGCTTCCAAAATTTGATTCCATGAATGTTTTTGGTGCTTTAGTTGTAATATAAAAACATCATGTGCAACCAAATGAAGTGTCATTCTCATTGTCCAGGAATGATTTGTCTTATTACAGAGAGCAGTGTATGGAATTATTATTCTTCCAATCTTAACAGCTGCCAGATGAAATGTTGTTTGAATGTGCTTGAGAATTGAAGGCAGGCAGTTGTACCAAATAATTTTACTTCATGTTCTGCCATAAGATTGGTAGATGGGCATTTGTGTTACTACATAGAAATGTCACATATACCCTGGTCAGCAGAAATGCAAACTGACATGAATCTTGATGTGTCATTAATTGATTAGTATCTTATTAGTTGAGAGATTTGGCATACATATTTTGTATTTTCCCTTTATAAGTTTAGCATTATTATTTTGTGAAATTGTTGTTGAAAAACTGTTTTGTAAAATGAATTACACACTTTTTTTTAATATTTTTATTTAATTTATCAAACAGTTTTTAAAAATTGAACGAAAAGTGAGACTCTCACTACAAAAATGGACGAGACCCTCTCTTTTTGGGTTTTAATGCTTGGTCCAGTTGGCCTTGGCCCAATGACCAGGGGTATGGATGGTCATTTGGCATTTTAGATCTTTTGAGTTTTTGACTTATAGCCATGTGTCTTCTTTCAAACCCAAAAGAGAGCGGGAGTCTTTTCCCTCCGCAAAAAGTACCAACGTTGGGGAAACTGAAAATTATGTGGAATGACCAAAATACCCTTATTTCATAGTCTTACCTACGAAGATAATTTTGGAGTTGCTTAATTACCAAATTTGATAATACAAGTAAATAAAACCAATATTTTTAATTCAATGATTGATGGAATCATTATCATATATACTAACTAAAAATTTATTGTGATCCCATTTTGAGACTAAATTTTTGTTCTTTAAATAAAAAAGCGAGAGACCTATTACTACTACTAACCGTTACTATATTAAACATTTTTCGTCCAAAATCCTCAATTATTATTATTATTGTTAATGAGAATTATATATTTATAATTTCTCCAAGGAGGGTATTATTGTCCAAATGGATAATATACCATGGGGCCCACAACAGTAGGGATAGCGGTGGGATTTGAAGGAAAGATTTGAATTTCAACGTAACTTTGATTTTTCTTTTTTTTTTTTTAAGCCATAAAAATAAAAAAAAAAAAAATAACTCGTCGGTCGGACAAGAAAAGCGAAATCCACGGAGATTAACAATAAATGAAAACAAAAACAACAAATCTTAAACATAGCAGACAGACAGAGTGAGTTAAAGAGAGAGAGAAAATCCAACACCCTAAATCTTAAAACCAAAACTACCACCTTCATGAATTCCTTAAAAAGCAATATATTGATTTTGTTTTCTTTGTTTCTGTTTCCAAGCTCTTGAATTTGGAGTATAGAATCTTTTCGCTTCTTGATCTACAGTAGCACTGGAACAGTTGAAGAAGGAGAGGGTTTTTTAGAGGTGGTTTTTTTATTTTTGTGCTGATTTGTTGTCTTTTGTTGTTTTACCTGAGAATCTGAGATAGTCATTTGGTGTTTTGAGTTCTCGTTTGTGATTTCATTCATAAAGAGCTAATCTTTTACCAAGTCATTGTTTCTATTTTTAAGTGTGATTGTCTGCGCCTTCTATTTTCATTTCAAATGTCTCCTATTAGCACGGAATTTGAGATACACAGTTGCTGATTTGAGCTCTTGCTTTTGCTATATTCAACGTTGGTACCGAGGTTTTCAGAGAGTTCTCGTTGAGAAATTTCTGTTCTTGAATTTTGGTTTTTTTTTTTTTGGGTCATTTTAGGTTTGTTGTTTAATACATATTAGGAAGCTCCCATTTGCTACTTTTGGTTCTTGTTCTGTTGTTAGGTTCCCTTTTGAGTTCTTATTCGTATTTAATGAGCATTTGAGTTGGTTGCATTATATTAGCACAAAATCTGAGATACTCACTTGGCATTTCAACTTCTACTGAGTTTTTCCCCCAGAAAGGAAAATCCTTTCTGATTTTCCACTTGAAGAATGCATAATTTTTGTGCTTGGTTGTTTGGAAATGTAGATAGAGGAAGAAAATTGTCTTTCAAGTCTTCTTGTTTTGTTTTCATGGAAGGCTGAATTTAACTAATTTTGGTGAACCTGCTTTAGACATATGATTTTAAAAAAAAAAACTATGTTAAGGATTATGTTTTTATACATAACATAGAACTTAATGATTTATTGAAGGATCTACATTGACTTCAGTTATTCAAAACATGCAGTAAAGTCATACTGGCTATCGAGTCAATAACCTATTTTGTTAAATTTTTTTAGGTAAAAATGGGTAGATGTCTTAGTCCAATACTACGCCAACAATTGGAAAATCTCGACAAAGATGCTGATAGTCGTAAATCAGCAATGAAAGCACTGAAATCATATGTGAAAGACTTGGACTCCAAGGCCATTCCACTATTTCTTGCCCAAGTGTCTGAAACCAAAGAAAATGGGTCAGTGTCTGGGGAATACACAATTTCACTTTATGAAGTTCTTGCCCGTGTTCACGGTGCCAATATTGTACCTCAGATAGACAGCATCATGACAACCATTATCAAGACATTGGCTTCAAGTGCAGGGTCCTTCCCTCTTCAACAGGCATGCTCTAGGGTGGTGCCAGCAATTGCTAGATATGGAATTGACCCAACTACCCCGGAAGATAAGAAGAGACATATCATTCACTCCCTTTGCAAACCTCTCTCAGATTCTCTCTTGGGTTCACAAGAGAGCCTAACTTCAGGTGCTGCCCTTTGCTTGAAAGCTCTTGTGGACTCGGATAATTGGCGTTTTGCTTCAGACGAGATGGTGAATAAAGTGTGTCAAATTGTGGCCGCAGCTTTGGGGGAGAAGTCAACTCAGAGCAATTTACATATGGGCTTGGTTATGGCTCTGGCTAAGCATAATGCTCTAATTGTTGAAGCATATGCTAGACTGTTAATACAGTCTGGACTAAGAATCTTGAATGCTGGGGCTGGGGAGGCTAATTCTCAGAAACGGTTGTCAGCAATACAAATGTTGAACTTCTTAATGAAGAGTTTAGACCCTAGGAGCTTATTCTTGGAAATTGAGTTGATTGTGGAGGGGATGGAGAAGTGTCAGTCCGATCAGATGGCTTATGTTAGAGGGGCTTCTCTTGAGGCTTTGCAAACTGCAAAGAGAATAGCCACGGAGAAAGGGCCAAAGTTTGAGAGTGGTTCTGGTTCAGTTGCTGGGTCAAATTTTGGGAGAAGAGACCATAACTGGAGGAGAAATATATGGAATGCAGGTGACAGGTCTCCTGTATCCATGTCACCAGAATCACAGACCCTTGATTCCTTAGTTGAATATGATTCTTTCATTGATTCACCGGTTTCCATTACTCAGCTTTCTTATGACACAGAATATGATCGCAGGAGTGTGAATAAGAAGCTTTGGGGCTTTGAGAATGGTGGTGTTGACGTGTCTCTCAAGGATGGTTTGTTTTCAGATACGGTTCAAGGGAGTCCTGCCGATAGTAATTCATATTCTGGTCATCACGAACTCAATGGTAGTGGAGGAGATTACACAAATGAGTTTGAAGGATTCTATCAGAGAAGTCCTCAGGACAGAGCAACAAGAAGCGTAACTCCCATTCCACAGGTTAAATGCTCAAACATGTTTAAGAAACTGCTCACACAAAAATATATATTCATTTTAAATCGTAAATTGGTTAATCCTATTTGTTGGTCGTGTTTTGATAATGAATATAATTATCAGCTTAGAATGTCAAGAATATATGTTGCTCTCCAGATGGAAGTTCTACTTATCCATGATATTTTAACTAAAGATGCCAATATCATTATAGTTACATTGAAGATGCTTGTTGAATAACTGATCCTTCAACATTATAATCACTGTTATTATTTTCTCTTCTGCTCACTTGTGCTGTCAATTGATGCTCAAAGCTTATCAAAATATGTCAATATTGCAATATATCAATTTATTTTTGTGTGTTGATCCTGATTGCTGATATAAATTGCATTGTTGTTCTCTTTTGTGTTTCAGAGGTCACGTTCTCACATTAATGTTGACAATGTTAGCATCTTTACAACTCCAAGAAAACTTATTCGTTCTCTTCAGGATCCCAATGATGTGAACTCAGACTACTCTGAGAAACAAAGCAGAAGGTTCAGAAGTCCTCCTACCAAATTTGAGCAGAGCCCAACTCCAAGGAGAAATGGCTTTTCACGTGAGGTGTTCTATGATGTCAAAGGAAATGAGAACTTATGCAACGAGGGTGAGCAATTTCAAGGTGTATCTGAATCAGTGTCATCAGCAGAGGATGATCCTTCCGTGGCTGATATGGAAGTGACTCAAGAGGTAGTTCCTGGAAATAAGACTGAAATGCAGAAGTTTTGTGCTAAGAAAACCAGTCCGAAGATTGCATCTAAGTTGGTATTTGGCCTCTTTTGTATTCTACTTGCGGTTTTCACTTCATTATTGTGGATTGATGGTCAGGATGATGGCTATCAACTTGTTCCAACCTAATTCAGTCATTCCATTGTAATCTTTTAGTTGTAGTGAATTAGGATTAAGATCAATTGAACCTTTCTCAAAAAGTTCATAGTGACAATCTTGTCCGTACTTTGTAAAAATGTCTAGTATTTGATGTTTCCAACCATGAGTTGGATGTTTAGCACTGAACAGCAGTAAAGTTTTTGCCTTTTGAAAATTGTCTCATTCATTCCATGATTGCTTTATTATTTCATCATAAATTTCATTGCTTGTGTTTTGTATGTTTCTTCGTTAAAATTGTGCTATTAAGAATGAGCTATTACAGAGCATTCTCTATTTGTCACCATTTTAAAAAAGCAGACAACCGTATCAAAATTTTTTAGATGACCATGAGTTGAAAAAGTATCAGTTTCTATCTTTTGTTTTTATGGGACACGGGTGTTTGGTTCATGATTTGGAAACAATCTTTGAAAAATTAAGATATGGGTTTGGTTTTGGTTTTGGGATATAATTCCATAGGAAGAACCAAAAAATAATCGTTTGTTCTCGAAAACAAGAAACGTATATGGATTGCAAAATATATTTGAACAGTATTTTATATTATTAGTTATATATTCTAGATCTAATAAGGATAAATATGTAATTATATGTTATTGTATTGATTAATAAAATTGACAATTTATTTATAAGTTTTGTTTATGTTGACCACTTATATATAAAGTTCTTATAATAATAATAATTAGAGTAATTAATTTAAGTTTAATTTATGAAATTCTATCCTTCTTAAATATTTTCTATTATAGGATTATTAATACTAAGACATTGATAAATTCAAATTAAATCAGCATATGTTATGTCTACTTTCTTAAAAAAGGAATGTAGTTGATTTCATAAATTATTAACGAAAGTATTCACTTAATTTAACATATAATACTTGTTAGAAAATAAATTCATCGAACTGACCCACTTAAAAAATTCATATGAAGTATTATCTACGTATTTATGAGTTTTTTTTTAGTTACGATGGTATGATTGATATTTAAACTTAAGATCTTCATGATACATTATTTGTGTATCATATATACTTTGACATTACATCTCTGTCGTTTATAACGAGATTGCACATAGAGTAATGATTGGACAATATGAAAAACAAGCGAAAGTTGTGAGAAATCAATAAAAAATTCACCTTCTGAATAACAAATAATCGATATCTCAAGGGGTACTATTTTGACATAAGTAATAATATAAGTCCATGGCCATTACGAATTTTGAAATGAATGTCAAAAACTCTAAAATTATATAATCAGTTTTAATCAAAAGTTTTAATAATCAATGATTTAATAGAGTAAACATTTTTCATACTCAAGAATTTTTTGTGGAATATATATGAGGCGAAAGGATTATATCATATAATAATCATATACAGACTAATTTTTACTAATTTAGTATTATTTCTCAATTGGGGGTCATGATGCATTGTTAGATGCCACTCTTAATCTATAGAAATTAGTTTTTTTAATTAAAAAGTTAATTGAAAATATATTAATTAGATTAATTTATCTAGATTTTTTGACTTAAGAAGTCTATAACTATCTTCATCGTCAACATAAGAAAAAACCTAAATGATCATACACTAAAATATATTGAAGAATTAATGTAAAATTATGTCGACTAAAATGTATTAAAGAATTAATGTTAAATTACGTAAATAAATGATTAATGACTTAATTGTTAAATTAATAATATTTAAGAATTTATTTAATAGTTTTAGAAACTATTAGATGTTAAATTATAATTATAATTATGCAAAATATTTGTATTTAATAAAAAAAATTTAATTTGATTAAGATAATATTATTTAATTAATTAGATTAATTAAATAATATTTAATTTAAAAATAAATTACTAATAAAATTATAAATTTATTTGGTGACTTTTCTATTTGAATTAAAATTTAAAAAGTTAAAATATAAAACATATATAAACCCTAATTTTGATCTTAAAATTTACGAAAAATAAGAATAAGAGAGATAATTTTTTTTAAGAGTTTAGAGAAAATTATCTTCACAAAAAATTTTCTAGTTTATTTTTTTTCAAGAACTAGCTTTTATAGAAAGATACTTTTCATAATTAAGATTTAAGGAAATCTTAAAACTCTAATTATCTACTTTGTGTAATTACTATTAGAGATCATACACTTGAATGGTTGATTTAAAAAAGATGTTCATGCAATTTCTGTATTTAAATTATAACTTTTGATTTTAATATTGGATTAATAAGATTCAAGAAACTCTGAAAAAAAGAATCAAAAATTTGCAACTTTATATTTCATAAAAAGATTCAGATTCAGATGTTTTGAAGGTCAAAACAACATTTAAAGGTAGAGATCTACAAAAAAATTCAAAAAAGTATTATTCTAATCCTATTAATAGTAAAAATCTAAAATAAAATCTTAATTTATTTATTTTATTTTTATTTAATATTATAAAATACGATAAATAACATGGTCTTGACATAAAAATTAATAAATATTTAATTAATATAATTAATTAAAATAATTTTAAATTTTATTTAAATATAATATGCTTAATTCCCAATATACCTGTACATGATCGTATCCACAGCCAACAGGATTTGTTTATGTATTCTTAAAATCGTTTGAAAGTTGCATTTTCTTTCGTCCTCTGAAAATCTGCTGCATACAAGATGAACCAAAAACATAACCAAGCATGCTTTAGAGATTTGGGTTGTGCAAATGCTGTCCACCCTTCCACACTTCTCCTGGTCTCAGGACTATTGGTTTAAGCATGGCTGATGAACCCACACATATAAAAGCATACTTGCTATAGAATTCATGTCTTGAGCCAGGACTGAAAATGTACAGTTCCTCGAATCCATTTCTTCCTGCTATAATTGAGTTTCTCCTTCCCTGTTAATAAATTGCAAGAAAAAACAAAGTGATTTCCGTCCGTTTATTCTTCACAGTCATGCAGATAGTACAAAATGCAACAATGATATCTGTCTTCCTTCAGTGGATTAATCTATATTCAGATGAATTCATCTACATTCATTCTTAAAATCCTAGATACATGCATACTGTACACATGAAAGACTTGGATGAGAGCTATCAAAAACTAGAAAAAAAAATAGTAATACTTAATTTCTGTAAGAAAATTACCCGGTCGATGATTGTTAAGTTAGTAGGTGCACTGGTGTAAATCCTGCTCATTTTCTCTGTTAACTGCTTGTAATTATCATTCTCTTCACCCTGCATTTCTTCTTCACTTACTGTGAAGCTGCTCTCTGCTTCATCAACAACTTTCTCATTTCCGGCACCTGAGCCGGACAAAAATCCCATACGACTCCATAGTTGGCCAATACCAAAGTTATTTTCCTGGCCAATAGCTGGAGGAATTATAACAAAATCTGATGAAACTGGTGACATATCAAAGTAATCTGATCCTTCCAATCCAATAGCATAAATTGCTTCCGGTGTGCTTGCTGTTAGATGGCTTATAACGGATCCTCTCAGTTGAAGTGATGAAGATCCAAAATTTGAGACTATAAGCTCTGAGTTTAAGACAGTTTCTTCAAGAGTGACAATATATCTTATTTCAACCATGTCCTCTGTATCACTGCTAATTAGTTCAACCTGCAGTTTCAGCAGTTCAAACACTTATGTAACTTGCAGTTGCAGATACCCATAAAAGACCCAAGAAAAAGTATGTCAAAGTATTATAATCTCACAGTAAACCAGCAGAATCATAACCAGACCTGAATGGAGTCCTGAGGATTTCCTCTTATGTCGTGGAGAGTCCAATTACATGGAGACCAAACTTTACCATCACTTCCACAGCTGAAGGCTAGGGACATCCCTCCTTGTATAGCGGCACCACCATCCTCTCCCTCAGAGATTATTGTGTGCAGCAACTCGACTGAACCCCCGTGCCACATTGGAGCTTTATATGATGTGATCAATCCATACGGCAGCATCAGAGTTGCCAAGCTTCCATTTTCTAAACCAATCTTGGCAACGCAACTGCCTTCAATATCTTCAAATGTGACTCCATGGCCACTGAATTCTTCCTCCAAGTAGTCCACATTGACAGGTTGGTATGGGATTGAAGCCACTGATGGCAATGTGAACTCTCTCTTTTTATGTTGAAGAGAACTAAAAACAAGTTGATTAGGTTGATATGATAGTTGAAGTCTAGTTGGTCTTGTGGAGAAACTAGGTAAGAAGTTGGGTGAGAAGAGTAAACTGCATGCCATGCTTATCCTTTCTTCACATTGTTAGGAAGATGATGAAATTATTTTCTACTACACAATGTTTTGGATAGAATGACATATGGTCCACTTATCCTTGTATTTTTCTGTAGTTGAAAATATTTAAAGATATTTTGAAGTGTCTCTATTCTGCCCTTTGGATTCTTCTGAAAATTTCAGTTTCAATTTTTTCACTGCTATAATTGAGTAATAAGTTTTTGGCCAAGAATTCAACCTTATCTTTTCAGATATTAGAGACAAATTCTTGCAATTTTTGGCTTTATTATCAATTTTTGGATCTCTATCTTTCACACATTTTGGATATCATTTCAAGTTTCAATCTACTAGAAGAGACTACAACTGCAAATATTTTGGTGTTCGTGTATGGATCACTTCATTTCTTTCTCAAAATGAATCAGTGGGCTTAATTGAACATGTTTACTATCTCGTTGAATATGGCTTCTTTTCCTGTCAATCAGCCACTGCCAGTTGCTACACTGGATAAATGGAAATTGCATTTGTTGACAGCCAAAATAAATTTTTATACTCTTTTACTAGCATATATAAACCATAGAGATCTCCGTGTGACATTCTACATGTAATGCAACTTTGTGATTAAAATATTGATTTTATCCAAAAAAAATTGAAGGAAAAAGAAAAAAAAAAATTATGTTATCAGGAAAATGAGAAGAAAAAATGAGAAGTAATGATATATTTAGTTTAAAATTTTAATTATAGATTATCATGTTCAATAACTTGTGCTCCTTTCCACTTTTCACCAGGTTGCACAACCACAGGCACTAGCATTGCAGCAGGGCCAGTGCATATAAAATAGTCTTTACCATACTTTTCTGAGATGGAACCAGGGCTGCCCAAGTATATGTCTTCGAAACCAATCCGAATCATTCTGAAGAAAAGCTCGCGTCCCTGAACCAAAGCAGCAAGAAACAAGGAAAACAAAACAATATCTATCAAAAGGTGCAAATGAATAGATACATAGTTTTTGCTAGTGTATAATAATTGGTTAGTTCAACAGTATAGCCAATTCTATGATTTATCACAAACTGTCTCTGTAGGAGAAGTCTTAAACGAAGTTCAAGAAATGTTTCTAATGAATTTCAGAAATTCAGAAAAGGTATGTGACGAATTTCAAAACCACCCTGATCATTCAATCTTCGAAAAAGCACAGGGACAGGAGAAAATTAACCCTTTTCAATCAGTATGCTAATTATGAAAATGAAAGGCATTGAAGAACTCCGAAGATCAAACTTATTATTCCCTAGTGTTCGCTAAATTTATGCTAAATATAGTAGCTACTGATCCTCATCTTCATATAGCGATGTGATGTTACCTGATCAAGGGTTTCATATTTTGAAGGCGGGGTGTAATAAAATGCCTTTGATCTCTCTGCTGGAGGAGCAGCATACACTCTACTAAGCCTATCCTTCAATACAGTTATAGGAACATCTTGCACAGTCCATACGCCTGGTTTTTCTTCAGGTTCAGGACCAAACCACCCAGAGGATTCAGTTTTCATTGCTTCAGATGGAGACACAAGCTCAAAGGGTGAAGATAAAGGAGGGTATTTGCAGTAAGAGCAGCCCTTAAGTCCTTGAATTGCAGTCCCTTTTCGTTTCGTAAACTTTAAATGGCTATGAATGGCACTGTTTAATGTCACAGACTTACGGTCATTGTTCTTCACTATAACTGCTGTTGCCATGCTCAATGGATAGAGCGACACAACATAAGTTATATCAAGTTTTCCACTGGTGCAGCTCAATTCAACCTGTAATAAAGCAGCAAAAAACAAAGAAAAAAAATCTTCTCAATTCTTACCAATTCAGGGAATTAACTTAACAATTAATGACTGTGTAATGCATACACCCATAGAGAAATGCATCATGTCAATAATAGCTTTGTGGGTCAAATTTTGAGGACCTTTCCTACCCTTTTATGACTAAAATACAGACAAACACAGATGGTTCACAAATTCTTCAATAACCTTCCCTGAATTTATGAAATTTGCTAGATACCTCCTTTGCAGAAGAGGTTGTCAATGAGAAACCATAATTCAAGGAGGTTATTTACAATGCATATCTTGAATTATTACAAAGCGACAATGCTTCCAAGAAAGAAAACTCTAACTTTAAACAAAATATATGCAAGAAATACCTGTAGGGCATCAATGGAATCAGAATCAACATCCTTTACAATCCATTCAGAAGCAGAGATGAGAGAGCCTTTAGAACCAGATTCAGATGCATCATTGATGACTAAACCAATCCCACCTTTAGATTTGGCAGCAGAGTCTGCTCCAATTGTGTAAAGAACTTCCTCAAAAACACCATCATCTTTCCAGTCAACTTTTGGCTTGTATGAAGTAACATGAGCATCAGGAATACTAAGCCTTACAGAACTTCCATTTCTGACAGTCAATTCCACCATTGGAATGTTGTTGGACTCCAAGAATTTGATGCCTTTTCTTCCAAATTTTTCATCAAGATTCTCTGGAATCACAACAGTGGAAGATGATGAAGAAGCTTTGATTATGTTTGGTTTGGGAAGACGAAAAAAAAGAAGAGAAGCCATACCCAAGGTGGATGGAATGAAAAGAATACTTAACAGCTTCCACACAGACACATTAAGCTCATCCTTAGTTTCACATCAGATTTTGTTAGGATATGTACTTCGTCTTCACACTCGCACCTTTTCGGTCAATTTTTTTTTTTTACCATCTTCATTTCTCTTTCAACGAGCCAAGGAACTTTATAGTTACCATCTTTACCTCTTTAAAGAAGTTTACAGAACTGTTAAAAAAAATCTTTTCAATATTTTAAATTTGTAAAATTGCTCTCGGCATAACTGTCATGTTATCATCTTCCAACAATTAAATTTTCTTTTAAATATATTAAATTTCTGAAATTTCTCTCAAGTTAATTGTCCATATAATTATTTTCAAACAATTAATATATTTTTGACTTTGTAAGGAATAAGGGTGGACTGTTTCGGCTTTAGGCCAAGATTATAACATGCAGATATATAGCTTGATTTCAAACCTAGATGAAAAACTGCCATAAAATAAGAAAAAGAAATCATCTAAATTAGCGCAGAAAAAGACTGCATCAAGATACTCTTAGTTGAAAGAAAACTACATAATTGATACAAGAAATCAAGAATCACAGACCAACTTCAACAACAATCTTCACACAGAATGTGGCATATACCAGCACTGCTAGCATTTCTTCCAATGTAAACAACTTTTTTAAGCCAAAATTTTGGCATTTGCTATAAAACTGAACCTCCCTAATTAAGTTGTCGAGGAACCCGCCCAAAGAGATACACAGTACAAAAGTAATCAAATTTGTACTATAACAGAACTAGTCCTCGTCCATTCCGGCAGGTTGATCTCTCCTCGGGCCACCAGCTGGTTTTGACATTATAATCTGCAATACAGAATAGCAGCAATGCAGTCAGCCAACTTATGCTGGGCAGGTAAATGAAAACTGCAAACCCGTTTCAATTCAGATTCACAATTATGTTCATAATTCCTTAAAAGCTATAAATATGCTGTATTTCATATGTCCTTTTTTCTAATTTTTTTTCTTTTTCAAATATTACAAGAAAATAACCAAATCCCTCCCCAATGCCGTGTGAGCGGGGTTTGAACCCTCAACACCTGGATGAGGCATCGTGCAGAAGCTCAGTGTAAAATAACCAATCAAAACCTTCTGCTCTAATCATAAGAGGTTTGTTCACATGATACAAGGGGAGACCAAAGAGGGACAACAGCATTCATTTAGTTGGCTCTTTCAAGAAATATCCACAAATCTTTTTGATCTTCATTGGATATATGGCCAATTTCTCAATTCCTGTATAGCACTTTTAATCAAATACTTTGGTTTCAACTCACAAAACAAGCAGTAAAGTTTATTAACTATCATTTGAGTCATTAGTCCTCTAAAAATTGTCTAAAAAGGGCAATTTCCCAACCCCTTTTATTGAACACAAGCATTTGAGAACAAATACGAAAAGTACACAACTGTACATACAGTCCCCTAAAATAATCAATTTACAACTCAAGATTGAGCCTTACCATTTGTAAGAGAGAATAATTTAAGCAACAGAGAATATGCAATTGTCATTACCAATTAAAAATTTTAAGTACCTGGTCTACCCTTAACACAGTGCAGGCAGCATCTGCGGCATATTTGAGAGCAAATAACCTGTAAAACAATCCAAGAAAACAGTTACTACTGTTTCATTTATAATGAGACAAATGTGTGGCTGGTATAAAATACGGATACCAACTCTGAATCATCAGAATTTTAACCCACTAAAATGAACATATTATCTTGTTCAGTTTTACAGGCAACAATTTTTTCTCTTTTGTAAAACATGTTCCATAGCACGGTGGATAATTGATAATGAACTGAAAAGACCATAATAGGAGGGGCAAGAAAACAAGTAACCGACCCCAAAAGGTGAGACAAGGCTTTGCTGAGTTGATTCATAATCACAATTAATGGACTAATAACACACACAATCTCCTGCCATTCTTGCCTTCTATCCACTTACAAAATTCTAGTTGCTAGTCATGCAAGAAGCTACCTACATAACTAATCCCCTCTAACCAGGTTTCCACCAAAGCTGAGATGGAAGAATACTAACAGGTCTCTATCCACCACATCTGATCAAAGTAAGCTAGTATAGATGCATTCATAACACTTGCATGTGCACACATACAACATACCAGCATGCATACCAAAAGTGATGCCAAAATAACCTGAAACCTGATAACTTAGGACTCCATATACCCTTTTTTTGCATTTAGGATTCAATATATCATTTTTTTCACATATAATGAAAGAAGCATCTCTAGAAACACCACTTGAAAAACTAAAAGACAAAACAAAGCAGCTTACTTGGTGACATAAAGATCCCAGACATTCAGGGTTGAGACATCCTTACAAACACCTTCTACCAAGTCGATGCCCACTTTGATATTGCCAAATGCATGTTCAGCATACAGAGAAGATATGATCTCCATTGCATTCAGCCCAGCATTTTCAGCAAGAGTTTTAGGAACCATCTCAAAACTTTCGGCAAATTTAGCAATAGCATATTGATCCAATCTGCACAACCATTTAATACCAATAGCTTCGTTCAGTCCATATCAATTCAAAATAAATAGAAAACATCCCCACATTGTGAATTGTGACATACAATTGGGTCAGGGATGTACAATGTGCTAGATGCCCACCAAAATTCATTCAATACAACCATATTTCGATAAAATATATAACAAGAACAGTTAATCTTCAATATCAAAGAAAATGCAAATAGTAAAAGAGTAGCTTAAATCTTATTAGATTGAGACATGCATCATTTATACAAGGAATCATTAGCTACACAGCAACATGAAATTGTCAAAAGAAAACATTGATTACAAACGATATGGGTATCTCTGCAGATTCTATGAAACAACGACCTAGTGCGAACATCAGGGGTTTTGATAGAATCGATTTTTTTTTATAAGATAGATTCAGCTGCAATACCCATAAACATATTTCAGCCCCACAAATACTCTTTACCGAATTGACATACATATGGTGTATATCTGGGGAATAAATGACCATAAGCAGAAGTACGATAATTACAATGCAGGGGAAATGGGTATAGAGAGAGAGAGAATTCTTTTTTCTTTGCTATTTTATTCTTTTATCTACATTCAATTGAGTGGAAAAGAAATTTTCAATATCTGTGTTGTCTCCCACAATGGCAGAGCTTAAACATCGGTGTACAACCAAAAATTAACTAAGAAAAGAAAAAATAGATTTACCCTGTTTCTTTGAAAGAGAATTCCTTCAGTCTTCTAGCCAACTCGATTTCCGTAGCTGCAGCTGCAGGTACAATGCGACTGTCCCTGCACATTGCCTGACAGAAAAGAAGTATTAACAAACTAATTTGTAACCATACGTAGATAATTGAAACATGAAAAAGCATCAGAATAGGGAAAAAAAAAGTCAAAACATTTAATAGAAATCACCTTGTATGTATTTACTCCATCATCAACAGCTCTTTCAAGGTCATCTAATATACTATCAGTACTTCCTCGCAAAACCACAGTGGAAACAGAGTTTCCCCCTTCTTCATTTCTTACAATAGTTACCTACATAACATCATCAATCATAAAAAAGATAAGCAACGTGATCTAAATTACCAGAAACAAAAGAGAAACAGTTAAAAAGCAAAAATACAATGACTATGTTGACATCTTATAAACATACCCTAGCACCACCAATTTCCTCAACCGAAACAGAATCAACATATCCCAAATCATCTGGGTTTGGTTGGCAAAGCTTCAACTGTTGGAGGGATGGAAAATAAATTAGGAATCAAACAAAAAAAATTTCTTCCAAGATCATGTGAGAATATGTGATTCTATGCTTACCATAGCAACAGCACCAGTTGTACGGCATAATCGCCGCAACTCAAACTTTGAGCTGATTCTCAGGACCATGAGCCTGCAATCAAGACCTTTAAAATGAGAAACAGTAAGACAACTTATGGAGGCTCCAGAGTAAAATCTTAAAGCCACTGAAAAGTTGCATTATGTACTCGAAAAAAATATGTTAGTATTGTGGTCCAAATATATGCACTGAAGACCACACTACACTCACATGGATAGATGAAGACAACAAAAAAAATAAAAATAAAAAAAGGAAACTTTATTTACTTGTAACGCTCACAGAAATGTAATGCCATTTCTCCAACTGCTGCTCCACTAACAATTACTTTGGCACCTGAATCTGCAACTGCTTTGATGAGTTCTTCAACTTTAGCTTCTTCAGTTTTTGCATAATTCTCTAGCTAAAAAATGGCAACATGGAAACGGTTTAGTATTATAGCATTAAATGGAGCTTTCCAATTATTTTGCAGAACCTGATAAGCAATGGCAGTTCCATACAAATAAAGACAATTACTGCACAATTATTGCACTTAATAACAACCATCGTGAGAAGTACCTGTTACTAAAAAATTTGATGGTGAAAAAGGAGAAAAATCAGCTTCTTTACAGTGAAACATCTCAAAATAATAAGAAATGGCAATTTGCAATAAATTTTTAATTGACATTCATATAACGAAGCAGTTTAGAGTGTATCATAAGAAGATACAAGATGCTTATAAGTTTAAAAAATATCATCACACCACAATTCTGCCTCATAACACATAATAAAGGAAATAACTAATTCAATACCATCATTGACAGTAACACATAAATAAATAGCTTCCTACCAAATAAACAACATGAAAGACATAGCCTCCTAATTAATGCATATGCATACATTCATCATATAATTTCGTGAAGGAGAGATCGAAAAGCAATGAAAGTAGAACTTCCTCAATATTTACCTGCTCCGCACTGTGAATAAGGACAGTTCCTTTAGTTTCAGTTGCAGAGGTATCAACACCACCAGCAAAAACAGCAACCTGAAAAAGTTCCAAAGAAAATATACAATACCTGAATGAAAATGAATTCCCACTTTTGCAGTTACACCTTCACATTACAGCCATTCGTACAAAAGGATCAAGCATATAAACAAACTCTTCACTAACACACCAATAAAGCAGTACAAGAGTAACCAGAAATGAACAAAACTTGAATAACAAACACAAAACAAGAAACATGTGAAGCATATTTAAATATTGAACAGAAACCACCAAGATATCACTTTATATATTATGCTCAGGGAACATATTAACATCCCCCAAAATATTCCACCACTTCTTCAGACTCATAAAGATAACAACAATTATCTATCACTATCATCTTGTAATATCTCAACTGACCTAACCTTGACCGAATCCTTCAGTAATATGACTTCACATCCCAATTAAAACAACAAACATTCTTGAGATAAGACAACAATTAAATCATTAGGTGAAAACAAATTGACATAGTTATAGCCAGAACTCCACACATCAAGTCATATTGGCCAAATAGTACCAAAAAATAACTATTCTGACAATGGCCTCGGGTCCCTGCTAAGTAGCACCTTAATGACCAACTGCTCAGCCAACTACCAATTCAATTCCTAGCATCTAACAAATATTAATAGGAACATTTATCACATTTAGAAAGCGAGCGAGCGAGAGGGAGGAAGAAAGATGAACAAGAAGCACTCACAGTAATTCACTATGAGACTTAAATCAAACCAAAAATAGAATAAAATTAAGGGCTAACCTTTGCCTTCTCTATTTTCTTAATACTTCCCACAGCATCACCCTTCAAAACCATACCGCGAAAAATTGTAGAATTATGCAAACCTCCTCCCAAAAGTTTTGCAACACGGACATTGTCGACGTTGAAGTTTGCTGGGTTCTTGGGGCACACTTGGATGCATGCCTATAATGAATGAAAAAGATGGTAAATCACAACTTCAAAAAAAAAAGAGTTAACTAAATAATAATGAACAAGGTAGGGAAAAATAATTACATCAGCAATAAGAGAGCACAAAATATCTTCTTGCCCAAATTGCTTGCTAGCAACAGAAGCCTTCATTCGATAAACAACTTGATCCTTGCTTCTAACATCCATGTTTTCAGAACCATTCTCCACCAATTCCTCTAAGATTTTAACAGTCTGAAAATAATTTAACAAAATAAAATCAGAGGAGTGCACTCTTAAGAATTATTCTATCTAGGAAAAATGTTCATCCAAGCCAGTTGACAAGGCACTGGAAAACCTCGTTGATCGCTTTAGTGTATCCACTGATGATTTCACTAGGGTGCAGACCCATCCTTATAAGCTCCTCAGCACCATGAAGAATCTCCCCAGCAAAAGAGATAGTCAAATTGGCTCCATCACCAATTTCTTCTTGTTGAGCCTTCCCAGCTAAGACCAAAATCTTGGCGGCAGGATGCTGAACCTCAAGTTCATTAACGATAGTGGCAGCATCATTTGTGACGAAACGCTTGTCTAAATGATTGATAACCATCTTATTCATACCTGAGTATACAATACATAAGAAATTAAGCTACTTAAAAACTACCAAATGTCTTTATAAAACTTGCAACAAATAAAAGATTTGTTAAAAGTGCATTGAAAAAAAGTCTTTGCAAAGTAAACAACTGTTAGCTTTTCAGCAATGGAATAAACCTAAGAATTTCATTTAATTGTTGATTTTCTGATGCCAACCATCAAAGACATAAGGAATTGTTACTATCAAAATCCATCCATCTATCAATATCATTCATTTTCCTTTGCACATGTGAATTCCCAATAATCAACCAAAGAGCCACCTGAACTTCAGTTACTCCAGAAAGTGGATTTCCGCAAAAAATGTGGAGTCTATTATCCAAATATTCAAACAACGTTAATTTCACTGATATCTTTTTCCTATAAGGAGTCTATTATCCAAATATTTGTGATTAGATGTGAAAAGGAGAAAATAATATAAATTTCCATCAGATTTTTCTAGAAAATTATCAAAAATTTCTCAATGTCACCTCAGTCCCCTACCTAGTACTTAACTCTATTAAACAACTCATACTGATAGACAGAAGGAACAATAGTAGACATACATGAAACATTTCCATTCATCTACCATTAATATCCAATTAAGTCCATGTGATCTCCAAATTTTCCCAAAACACTCCAAACAATCTAAGCCACATTTTCCATTTTTCTCTAACAAAAAGCGTCAACATTAGCACCCATGAGCATGTTCCACGGACTTCAAAGAATGTTGATATATATATATATATATAT
>JAXCLQ010000006.1:14143621-14154461 GCA_035584115.1 Cedrela odorata | reverse complement strand
ATATATATATATATATATATTTGCAACTACTTATTTTGACAAGGGCAGTAATGGATTGCTTTCACTTGGAACTATCAGCACATCACAATTATTATTCGCATATATGGAACAACATTTATGTGCTTATTTCAGATTTCATGTCAATCAAAACCTGTATTTTTAATACAAAAACCAAGGCCTCCGATGCACTTCATAAAGCAGCAATGAATCAACACTACCACTAAAAAGCTAAGCGCACAAAACAAAAAATAACGCAGTGATCCAAATCTAGCAGCGGAGCATACTAAATAAATAAATAAGTCGGAAACTTGAAAGAGAAAAAAAAACAGACAAACAGAAAATCACCCACTTCACCAAAAAGCAAAAGGACGAGAATGAAGTGATCCCGATGTACCATTGGGTCCAAGAGAAGTGCGAGTGATAGTAGAAAGCTGCTTGCAAGCATCGATATTTTTTAGCACGGCTTCGTCGAGTCCTGACAGATGCTTGTGTCCTTCTTTAAGCATTGATTGTATTCCATAAGGTTGCATTGAAAAACCCATCTTTGGATTCCTTGTTTTTGTTTCTGTTTTGTATTGGATACACAGAGAGAAACGCTAACTTAAGTCTAGAAGGCAATGGGTCTTCTTCTTTGCAGTGAGTGTAACTGAGTTTTTGTTGTTTGTTTAAAACTTTGAAAAGAATGCCCTAGGAACATTGGTTGGAGCCTATCAAGCTGCGACACTAAACGGCGTAGTTTGGTTGGACTAAAAAATTATACACATTGCAAACACAACACAAAAAATAATAATACTAATAATAATTTGGATAATAGTAATTAATTATTTTTATTGCTATTATTATTAATTATTATAATTTAGTTAACAATATAAAACAATTGTTATTATTTTATAATAGAATTATTAAGGATATAAACATTCCTTCATATTCATGTTAGTCATTTTAGATGATGATGATGATGATATGAACTAATTAGATTTCCATGTTTTTAATACAATTGATATGTTTATGCATATTAATAGAAGAAATGTGTATATACATAATAAAATATTAACTTTCTTTTGGTAGATAATAACATAATATGATTTATAATTTATTTTCATAATCTCATGACACCAAGTAAAATAAAATAAAATAAGAATACTTGAGGAAGTAAGTTTTAACATGGAGAGAAAACATTAGAACAATGTCTTTGAGCAATCCTTCAACATTATTCATTCCTGGTTAACTAATCAAAGATACATGAGCCAGACAACAACAGGAAAGAAGAAAACAAAAACAAAACAAAACAAAAAAAATACATGAAAAGCAAAATCAAAAACTGAAACACAAAGTAAATTAATAGGTTTTTGAGCAGAGCAGTGATATAGCCCGTCTCATCACAACTATGTATAAGAAAGCTGACAGGGCTTTTCCATCCCTACTACTTTATGGAATAGCTAACTTGTAACCTAAAAATGTCATCAAAACTAACCAACTTAAATTCTATCCTAAATCCCACCCCCAAAAAATGGACAGACCAAGAAAAATTACGAAGCACTTGCAGCACCATTAGAGGTGACCACCTTTCCGGACAATCCAACTGATTTAGCACCTTTTACACTGTCTTCGACAGCTGCTGCTGATGATCCATTCTCTTCTACTTTGTTCGCCTCTCCATTTGTGCCATCCAGTGATCTTACTATTGCAAGCGGTGCTTCCTTTACTGAACTTTCATCTAAAGATTTTTGCACTCTATCTTTTCCTAATGTGGCGTCTCTGTCACCAATTACAACATCACTGGGCTTTCCATCTGAGACCTGTTTTGGGAAATTGAAGTTGCGTAAGGAAGACGAGGAAACATAAAAAATTAGTCTATACTCATCATATACTCAGTAATGTGTAACACACGGCATAGAACCAATAAAAAAATTGTCTACGTGTAAAATTTACACTAAAAGAATGAACCAACAAAATACCACTCAAGTTTCTCAAAGAGGGAAAAACATTGAAAAAAAAAAAGACGGATCTAAATACATGAAAGGAGCATTTCTTGCCTGTTTCTGTAACTGGGGTTGCTTTGCCTTTTTTTGCTGCATTATTCTCTCTCGAGCCTCGTAAAACCCAAAATCATCTAGGATGCATCTCTTGCTTGAATGACTCTTAAAAATTTTAAGAATCTGAATGCCCTGCTCGAAGTTAACCTACAGCAACCAACAAACATTTACAATTGGAGAAGAAATTAATAAAAGAAGCCCAAATAAACAAAATAAAGTAGCAGCAACAAGAAAATAGAAAATAGAAACCCACATACCTCCTGAGTGTCCCTACTATTAGTGACAGGCTTGTTTTCATTGTTTTCAAGTGTTATATGCCTCAACGAACTATTTGGTACATCCTTAATAACATGCCAGTTTAAAGGAAAGCAGCCAATCCACTTGTCCTGTTGCCAGTATTCCACTGTTTTGTCAAAGTCAACAGGGCCAACCATCTCCGCCACACCAACAAATTGGCCACTGGCATTGACCTGAAATAAGAAAGATAATGCTGCATTTAGAAAAACCTCTCAAATTTGTGCACTAGCAACTGAGTTCGGTGGATGGTACCAAACAACTCATACTCACAGAGAATAACAGAAATACAGGACAGTCACTGGACTTCTCCTTCGCTTCACGATATGCTGCATCAAGCTTCTTGTTGCCGTTAGGTGTGCTGGTCCACATATTATACTTAACACTTTTATGAACATCATCCTCACTGTAGGATTTTATGACAAAAAACTTTGCATCTAAGTAGCTCTCCACAAAATCCTCTCCGCTGTACTTCTCTTTCTCTGGAATAAGAGGTAAATTGTCCTCCATACTGCTCTCAGTAGACACAAACTTCTCTTTAGCTGCTAAAGTGATACGATCAAACTCCTCTTGGTTCTTAAATCCCTTGGCCCTTGGTCCTTTATTCAGCTCATTTAAACCATCCACATTTTCTTTTCCAGAGCCAAAAGCACCATTGCCACGACCTCTAGTAGGCTTGAACTTACTATCAACAGCATACCATCCACGCCCACTTATCCAAGAATCATAGCCAAAGGATCCATAACCAGTAGCAGCTCGAAATGTGTTTCCATAATGGCCATATATTGCGCTGTTTGGATACATCTGATTCATATAATCAAAAGCATCGCCTGTTGGTCTTGTGTGATGAAGATTCTGAAAAAAATTGTTAAACTTGATAAGCTAACGGAATATAATACATGTGATACATATTACAAATAACAGAGCTTCTATTTATTTCCCCCACATAAATGGGGGCAGAATGCCAGACTTCAGAAACAAACAGCCCTAACATACCGTAAGATGGGGTCGATGATTCTGATTCCTCCCAGATGGAAAACTATTGGAATGTGATATTGTTGAAGTGAACCCAGCATTTGCCCCATGTTTGGACTGCCCACCTGCAAATATTGAGGAATCTAACCAAGTGAACGGTGAATGAATCCCATCAAAACTATATCCAGGATCTTGATAACTTGGTGAAGGAACCACTGTCGATAATCCTGCCGTTCTATGGGAACTGTTTGGATCAGAATATGAGTACTGATAACTTGGTCTCAGTGGCTTAGACCCATTATTTCCACTCACACCAGGACCATTTGCAACAGCACTGGCGTTTTCTTTATTTGTTTCAACAGACAGAGACACTTTGTCTGCTGAAATAGAAGTTGAACCCCCACCCTGCATAGCATTTACTTGGTTAGGAGCATAATGGTAATAAGGACTTGGGTACTGGTATTGTTGTAGCCCTTGCAGTTGACCATCGCCTGTTGATGGATACATTCCATATGGTGGATAACCATAGTTTTGGTGGTACATGACAGAGCCATTATCGCCATTAAAACCCTATCAATGAACAGAAAAGTGTCAAACACAGTCCTCGGCCTTAGAAAATAACAGAAACTCCTTTTGCCCACAAAACTCCCAACCACAATAATGGAAGAGATTTTTTTCACCCTTTGTTGCTGAAGAACAGAGGATATAAGTTAAGCTTCTGCATACAATTCCAAAATCTTCATCCACATAAAAAAGCTTCAACAATTCAGCCGTTGCTGATAAATAAGCAGCAACTACAACCAATTTTTTCACTCTTACAGGAACATTTGAAAAGAAAGAAAGAAGGAAATGAGTCATTCTCATTTCTTCTTTAACCTACGTATCATGATCAGTAACATATACGAGTAAAAGGAATAACTGACATAACCCATCTCAAATTTATCAGGAATTACATATCTAGAGAAGCTGTTCCGCTCATTAACTTCCCACCATAACTTGAATAAGAATGAATATACCGCAACAGAATGTTACTTTCCATATAAAACCGTAAATTGCAAATTGCAATTGGAACCATTAGTCCTTCATTTAGAAAACATAAACATAAATAGAAGACCTTATATGACAGTATCCTCATAGCCCACCTCCATAATAGTATGAACTTGACTTGTACATATTAGAACAAAGGGCTTGCATTACGAGGGGTAGTAGACCAATGAATGGCTCAATTGCACAAGCAGCCAAGTCATCAATGTTAATTGAACCATACTTTAATAGCAAAAAGGTATAACAACAAATTTACCATTTGAAGTGGTCAGACATTCTACTTTAAGACAAAAAATGCTCAAATAATAAAACATAATCAACTAAAAATCCTAACAATACCTTGTTTGCATACTCATGAACTGTAGCTGTCTTGGTTTCAGAATCCAACGACAACTTCTGCAGCAAATCTGCAGCTTCTGTGACCATAAGCGTAAAGGAATACAAGTGCAACAAACCATGATTTTAATAATATTGACCTCAAAACTTTCATAATTACACAAAAGTACACTCATATGTATACCACATCCAACAAACACAAAATATACAATTATAAATATTATAAAATAATCCAAAAAAGAACAATAAAGCAAATTTTCTCATTGCATCCACATATCATCAAACATACATTACCAAGTACAAACATGAAACAACATCCAAAGAAATTACCACGCCGCAAAAAAAAAAAAAAAAAAAAAAAAACAACAACATAGTCAAAATCCCCACTCTTATAAAGTAAGAGGGAAACTAAGACTTGCTGTTTTAGGAACGGGTTTATTCTCAAGATCTTTTGTTTTCTTCAAATAACTTATTAGCTGCAGTTAGGTTTATTTTCTTCTTGTCCACTAATTTCAAAACATGCATAAAATAACAAACAGGATACTCAAACACAAACCCCACATACATGCGCTCATCCATAAACAAATTACAATTAAAGAAACAATATTCAATAACTCATAACAAACAGATACTCCAAGAACTCGTATATATACATAAACCCTACAAAAAAAAACCCCACCTAATTGAACTCATTCAGTACATAATTTACAGTCCAAGAAAAAAAAATTCAATCACTTTGAAACACGAAATAACCAAAAGATATATTAAAAAATAAAAATAAAAACTCATATTTATACATTAACCCCAAGAACCCAAATAAAAGAACTCATTCGACAAAGAATTTACGATTCAATTAAAAATATTCGATCACTTAACACACAAAATCACAAAAAGATACTTAAAAAACTCATTTTTATTCATAAACCAACCAAAATCCAGATAAACGAGCTGATTAAACATAGAACTTACTATTGAGAAAACCATATTCAATCACTTACACATGAAACAACAACAAATACTGAAAAACTCCAACACTCACACGCATGTACATGCAAAGTAGGAGTGTATTTACAAAAACAAAGCAGTACCCAGATGAGGGAACCGAGTAAGGATACGATCAGAGGAAGAAGCAACAGTAGCCATAAAGAAATTAACGATCTTGATGAAGTGAAAGAAAAGTCTAAAGAGAGCGGAAGAGTAAACCCTAGAAGGAGAGGATTTTTGTTTAGGAAAAAGAAGTGAGCTTAGAGAAGCGGTAGCCGCCAAAACCCAAGTCCTGGGGTTTAAGAGAAGACGATTTTCTATTATTTATAGATAAAATAAATTTTTATTTATGTGAAAATGGTGATTCAAATAGCTCCACGGCTCCCTTTTAATTCCAAGATATTTCTTTTGGTCTTCTTTTTTTAAAATTAATTAATTAATTAATTGTAATTATAATTTTTTTTTTTTGTGATTTGTGACCTATTTTTATTTATAAATAATTAATAAGAAGGATTTTCATCAATTTTATAAAAATAAATTTAATTTGTTTGTAAAATTTGAGATTTAAATTTGTAGGTTTTCTAGTTTCTTCGTGGATGGGCATGTCTCTTTCATGGTGTTTGGTTGACTTTTGTCTTTATTGTTTGGGCTTGGGCTTGGGCCTCACTTGCAATCTCTCTCTCTCTCTTCTTTTTTTTTTTTTTTTTTATCTTTTCATATTTTAATAAAAACTAAAATAATAAAATAAAATATTTTAAATGAAATATTTTACAATAAAAACTTTACTAGTAGTTATAAATTTGAGTTAGTTTTTGAAAGATTTAAATCTTTTAACTTAAATTGGGATATACATTCTTATCTACTGATTCTATTAATTTAACAATTAAAAATAAATTAATTAATATTTATCAATAAATAAATAACACATAATAATAAATGCCAGGCAATTTGAAAATAAATTTAATATCAAGATGGTTTTAGAAGGAAATTCAAGATGGTTTTAGAAGGATATTCAACCACTCTATTTATTGCATTAATTGCCAGCTAAGAACCAAGAAAGATTGCTTCAAACTTTAGTGTCAAACAAACAAATGTGATGTCATAAATTTTACAATCATAAAAATGTGTAGATAAAAAATTTCAATACAGCAAATAAACCAAATATTTATTTTGTTTCCTTTTCATTCTTCCTTCCTTCATCAAGGATTGTGAGTTTGTCACATTGAATATTAAGTCAGCCCCTAGTATCATATTTGTTTCTTGGAAACCTTCACAGACCAATTTCTAATTGTGTAATATTTTAAAAAAGGACTGTGCCCTTTTTTACTTCATGTTGAAGACTGCATAATTGCATTACTAAAAGTTGGAAGCATTGGATACATTAAAGAAACAAATCTGAAGAACACACGGGCAACTTTTCCTTAGTGCACCCTTTAATGAATGCATATGCTTCACCTTTTCTAAGCAAACAAATCACCAATATGCATGAGATTTGAGAGAATACTGGCAATTTCAAATGAATTCAACAGAGATCTCTTTATTCAAAATATCAATACTTTTATTTTTCATGTCAATAAGAATTTTTCATTGCCAATATTGGTTATAATAGGTTCATAGCTATATTTAAACATTAACTTCCCTCAAAACTTTAGCAGCATCCTCAGGGAAAACAAGATTTATGCAACACTCTGATCTGATTTTAAACCCGCCTACTCCAGTTAATTTAGGTACTATTTTAAAAACCAATGAGAGTATGCTAACTGAGAGTCAGTGACCTCGAGTGGAGAAGTCTGGATCATGAAATTGAAAGGTGGGTTATTCAATTGCACAGAAATCTTTCTAAGCATGAGTTTCAGTAATCCCTCAAGATCAACGACCTGCAGATTTGTACATAAACAATTGGTGTAAGAATTCAAATTATGAAGAAGGAGCTGAAAGTATGCAATAATGGTGGAAGTTATAACAGCAATAAAAGCTAATTTGCATTTTATACAAACTTGTGTTATATAATAACGATATGCATAGTATTTGGGCACAAGCAAACAAATAGTGAAGCATATGATGCATAGTTTTATAGCCAGTATTTTCAAACCAACCCTTTTAACAAAGTATTCCTCGCATTAAGTTCATCATAAGATGTGACAACCTTTCCTGATAATATCCTTAAGCATACATCAAATAGAAGTTGCTTCTCTCTGACCCATTATCGTAAACTACTGATGAGTATCCGTGAAACCGGTTTCTTTTCCCATCAATAAATTTCAGCTTTCACGTGAGCTTTATTATTTTATCGACAACTATAACATTACTTTTAACAAATAAAACAGAAAAAGTAGAAATCATTTTATTCCCACATATCCATTCAATATTAATTTGCAGTCATAACTTGCAACCTTTTATAAAATTTTAAATTTCCTTGACTTTAAGACTAGCAATGAGCAAACCCAACAACAAATGAAGCTTCCCACAGTTTACCAAAATCAATAAATACCAGTTTCTTTCACATAGTGATTTACAGAAACTGCTCCTGAAAATCCTCTATAGCATCACAAGCATAATCATTAATGACCATTTAAATAACACATGCTTTATTTCTTTTACAATGACAGAAATCATAGGGTTTTTTTTTGCCTCTCTGAAAAAAAAAAAATCAAAAGTTGTCTATATAAGAAAAAAAGACATAGGAACATATGTTTCAAGTAAAAAACGACAGTTATATTGATATATCTGACAATCAAACACAAAATCCATTCATAGGTGTTACTACAAGGACACAAAATTAGAAGCACTGAAACTTACCTTCTCACTTTCTAGTTCGTGGAAATGAGAAAATTGATCTCATGAAATAATCCATATCTCAAAAGGAAATGTAGCATTATAAGGAACAACTAAAATATTTGTGTTGTGACATCAATTTGAAGGTCCTTTGGTTGAACTTCACAAAGACTACATTTTCCAGTCTGATTGAAATGCTCCTTCATACTGTAAATTCTTGCAGAAATAGTTGATGGAGTGACTGGGAGAGGCAGTATTTAACTGTGGGAATGACTTATTGATGCTCCAGCTGAAGCACCATGGTTCTTGAATACCTTAAAGCACGAAACCAAGAATCGTTAGTAACCCATACTAATACAGAAGCAAAGCAACACATGAACATGAAAGCAAACCAACACCTTTTCAACCGCCACAAGTTTAATCGTGCTCAGTCTAATAGTGTCTATGTTTCACTTATTTACTTTACTTATTCTGTTTTTTAAGGTATTCTTTCAAATAATAATGATATAACCTGAATCACAAAACACCCTGTTCATACTTGAAATAAACACTATCACTCTTTCCCAGAAACATAGTCTACCTGAGCAATTCAAACTTGTCTACTACATGATTGCAAAACTCCAAAGTGGTCATACCCTTCAATTTCCAACTTAATCAACAATTTGGCTATCAAAGACTTTCCTTAATTGCAGCTGAAATAATTTTAAGTAGAGGCAAATGACTCGGGTGCTAATGTGACAACCAACTTTCTTCTTGAGACAAGAGACATAGAAGATTGGTGCACTTTGGACCTTGTGCGAGTTTTAGATTATATGCAACCTATACCATTGCATACACAGAATTTCAATTGCTTCTCATTTGAAAATGAGTGCCACCTATAATATTGAAGGCATAAGTAACCAGTACCCAATATATTATCTATAGCTAATAGCTTGAACTCGAGTTTTGGCTTCACCTTATATATTGTAATTAAGTAATGAAGCGAATGACTAATATTGTTACACCACCCCTCTGCTAAATAAAGCCACTAAGTTGACTCTTTTTGACGAGCTCATGCAAAACACCTAAAAAACTTGTGTACACAGTAAATAACCAGGCCAACTATTTGACCATCTAATTCAATTCCTTGCGCACCATTTATGGCTCAACCAAGTTATTAGACTCATCACCAAATAACAAAATACCACATATTTTTCATTATAAATAAGTATATAATGAAAAATGGTGGTTGGGGATGACTGGTTGAGGGAAATAGCATTTACTCAGAATATAAAACATTCTGGAGATCTATAGTACAGAATTCCCACAAAGAAACAACAAATGCCTTCCATTTCCACACAAAGCAGAAGAACAATTCATGATAGAAGCCACACGCAGTGTTTAAAACTTACTACAATATGTTAGTACGATAAAGATACATAGAGCATCAGCGTCATTTAAAGGAAATAACGGAACAAATCATGCGATCAGCCTGAACCATTATGGGAAAAAATTCTACAGATTCTAGCCTAGACTACCATATCATCTAGTAGATGATCAAACAATACCCCAAAACAATAAACTGCAAAATAAACACGAAAGAAAAAAAAAATTAAAACTTTATTTAGAGAGTAAAAAAAGAGAATAACCTGAATGTGTTCAATCAAATCACACCCTTAATCTGCTCGATCCTCTTCTCATACGCAAGTAACACTTCTCCAACATCTCTCGGGTTCAAATCCGACAAGTGAACCGAATGAACGGGAGCCTCAATTACAACATCGTGAAATCCTAACTCGGTTACAACTCGACCAGAATTGCCCAAACAACTTGTATCGCCATATGCGTCCTTGTCTTTCCTGCTCTCAATGTCCCTACTGAGTGCAGGGTACAAATTCTGAATGACCTGGATATTTCAGTCAGAATTCGAGTCTGCCGGAACTCGGAATGTCTCAGGTACGCACTCGTCCTCGTTGCCGAAGCAGAACGGGCAAGAGGAGTTAGAATTAGAGTTAGATTTTTGTGGGGATTTGGATTTGAAGTCGGTGGGTTGGGCAGGCGAGAGCATAACCAACCGGTTGTTAACCGTATCCATCCATGATTTCGATGATGATGATGATGCCATCATGTATGATTTGTGGTTTTGGTGCTTTCTGATCACTCTGTCAGTTTTGGTTTTTTTTTTTTTTTTTTAGTTAGTAGCCCATTGGCCCAACAAGATTTATAACCCAAATTAAAATTTTTACTTAACTTCGGCCGAAAGATTGAGTTTTTGAGCAAAATATCCTCATTTCATTTTTCATTCGTTTCATTTGTTGAGAATAAAAAAAGAGAGAAAGAGAATAAAAAACGAAGAAAGAAGAAAGAAATTTGATGTAATTTTTTTTTATATATATTGAGATTATTTAAATAATATG
>JAXCLQ010000006.1:14067365-14143521 GCA_035584115.1 Cedrela odorata | reverse complement strand
AGTAGAGAAATATATTTTGTCACAATGTGTTTATAGTTAATATTTAATATCTTTTAATTAAAATTATTTTAATTTTATTATAAATATGGAACAAATTACTGTTAAAAACCTCAACATTTTATAAAAAATTTTACAAAACATTAAAAGGACTTTAACATTCTGTGAGATTCTTTACAAAAATATCAAAATTTATAAAACGTCTAAAAATTTTGATATTTTTTAAGATTCTTTATCAAATATTTAAAAATATTGATATTTTGTGAAATTATCTACTAAAGGTTTAAAAATTTTGACATTTTACGAGATTTATAAAAAGGTTAAGATTTTTTGATATTATATTCAAAATTTAGTCTAAAAATCGAGATATCTTATCGTTATAGTCACTTTTAAGAATAAAAGAAATAATAGTATTTTAATCTAAAATTTAGCTCATTGACCAAAGTTAAGTAAAATTCTTAACTCAGACTACAAGTCTTATAAGACCTCAAAGATAGGCTGCTAACTCAAAAAAAAAAAAAAAAACCCGTTAGTTTTGTGCTTACGTGTCTTCTAGGCTTTATTGGTTATCGAAAAATAGAAATAAAGAAAATAGTTTATATTTGCAATTGTAATATGTTTTAAAATTAGGGATAATGTAATATCTGGTTAAAAAAATATTATTTAATTATAAAATTACTATTAAAAAAAAGTAATTCAACCCATTTCTATTTTGATTAAATTCAAATTTAAAAAGAAAATTTGTCAAATTTGTTATGGTGAAATAATTATCAAAATAATTATTTATGATTCGAATTATGAATATTTGAAATAAATATTAGATTATGGTTATAAAAATAAAAAATGAATGAGCAAATAAACTCAAAAGTATTTAAAAACAATGAATTATTATTTATGTAAATTTTTTTAAAAAGTTCAACAATAAAGTAATTTTTTTTATTTATTTTATATAAAATCGAAATAGACTTAAATACTTGAATATGAATAAAATATTTTTTCTTTTTAATATTTAAAATATATGTGTTAAATTATTTGTTTCTAAAATTTAAAAAAAAATCGAAAACAATATTTTACATTTATAAATATTAAATAAATATAAAATTTCATAGTAATTTATTATCTCTAACTCTCTTTTGTTTTCTCTCCTTTCTCTCAAATAGTTTGTAACAAAGCATTGATTAAATTCAAAAATAAAATTACAGTTTATACTTGGATACATTAATATTTATTTTGTTACATACAATCATATTATTTGATTCATATTTTATTATCATATTTAATTACTAGAAAAAAAAATACAAGAATGATGATTTTCTTCTTTTCTCTTGTGTATATAACACATTAAAATAAATATAACATAGGTGTTTGAAAAAAAAACAAATGTAAAAAGATTTTTAAATGATAAATTAATAAATTTAAAGCAAAAAAAATTATATTATTATTTATGAATTTGTTATAAAGTAATTAATATGTATATATAAATTAATATATAAAATTTAGAATTATATAATTATTTATGAATTTGTTATAAGGTAATTAAATGATACCTTTCATAAAGTTTGCAAAAATAATAGTGAAAGATAGTTAGAGAGAGTTATACGTGAAAATCACTAATATTTCTCTTGATAATAAATATAAAAAAATTCATTAAAAATGTAAAAGTACTATTCTATTAGTGATTTGTTAAAAATATTAAATTAATTTATTTATTATTTATTATTTTTATTTTTAAGTATAACATTTACTTATTAAAAAGTTGAATGTATAAAAATTATTAATGAAAAATATTTTTGAAACGATAATAAAATACTAACTTAAAATTTTTTTAAAATATTTTATCATCTATAAATATCAAACGTTCACACTCTTTTATTTTTTATTATTAAAAAAATATTTTTTTTCTAATAAATTATTAGAAATATTTTATAATATAAAATTTTATACTTAAAATTTTTTATTAATAAAAATACTTTTATTAATAATTGTTATACATTCAACTTTTTAATAAGTGAATTTTATACTTAAAATAAAAATAAAAGAAAAATAATAAAGAAATTACTTTAATGTTTTTTAACAAATTACAATGATAATTTTATATTTTTTTAATAAAAATTAATTTTTTATTATATCAAGTATAAATAATTTTTATATATAACTTTATTTATTTCTTATTTTGGAAAACATCAATGGAGGTATCTATTAATCACTTATTTGTTATATTATATTAAAAATTTTATGTAAAACAATCTCACTACATCATTATAATGATGTGGTATGACTATGTGTATTCGTTACTCATTTATTATATTATATCAATAATTTTGGGTCGTTATAGTGATGTAGTAGAACTATATGATCTAATAAGAGAGAAAATAATGAATTGATAATAAATAAAAAAAAGAAAATGAAGATATCATCTAATTATTTCTTTATCCGACTTACTTATTTATCTATTATATTCTATTTATTTATCATTAGTTAGTATTTTTTTATTAATTGAATAGTCTACCATGTCGCTATAACGACTTAAGATTATCTTAAGACTTTTTATATCAATATATCGATGCAATTGACCAGACACAACTTGCATACTCTAATGTAAAAGTAAAAATTTAACACAAAATTTGAAATATTAATTTAATATTGTAACTAGGGTTTATAATAAAGAATTTTTTTTAGGTCTTTTTATGGAAGTAAAAAAAGAAGAGTAATACAACATATAGTAGTTTGGTTATTACAAGGCCACAAGTGCATGTCCCATGTTCACTCGTATAATAAAAACACCACCAAACCAAACACAACCTAACATCATCATCATCTCAAATCTCAATCCTCTCCTACAAAAACGAAAGTAAAGTAACAGAGAAAGACGTGGAAGATTTTTTTTTTTTTTTTTTTTAAATCTTGGTAAGAAAATCTTAATATTTTTATTTATTATTATTGGATTATTAATTAAAAATTTTAACTTTTTAGGGAGAGCGATAGACATCCACATGTAAACAGCAGTATCATCCTCAACCTCCACCGGTACCATAGTCATTGCACAACACATTGACACATTTCATTTCATTCCCACAACACAAAACAAAAGTTTCTAACAAAAATTTCTTTCTTTTTTTTTTTTTCTTTATCTTTTCTTTTCTTCCAAACATATTTTAACATCCAGTTCAGGAAAAAGGAAAACAAGGACAAGACCAGTTGTTTGTTTTTGTTTGTTTGTTTGTTTGCCTGTCTAAGTTTGTTTCTGAGAGAAATGCCTTTTAAGTGAAACAAGGAGAGGATAGGTTCTAACCGATCGTCTTTGGTCATGTCTGGGGATCGATCTACGAGTATGTTTTTATTTTTATTTTGTTTATCTGGGTTTGTTTTTGTGGGGATTGCACTTTTAAGCTTTGTTTGATGATCGCTTTTCTTTTTCTTTCGTGTTATTGTTTGATGATCGGATTAGACATTGTTTGTTTACTGATGATATAATCTGATATGAAGCATGAAAAATGATAATTTTTTTTATACTGATTTTGATTTTGAACATCATTGATAACTATGGTGATTGATTGTCTTTTTTAATGTTCTATTTTGTCTATCTATCCGTGTATCAACATCTGTTTGTGTGTATCAACATATTTCGTGTGTATGCAATTATAGATGTTTGTTTATGTATAGTTTTGGTTGAAGCTTTTATTTTGTGAGGAATAAAGTGATATTTCATAAATGGAATGGAAAAATGCATGGATTATTGTATATTATTAGCTACATTCACTTTTTAACTACTGGGTTTTTTTCAAATATAGAATTTTTGAAGTATATTTGCTAAAATCTGTATGCTTTCTCCTGGATACTGCTTTTTGAGTATGCAACTTTTCTACATGATAGCAACTGAGTTAATCTTCTGATCATTTTTAATCCCTTTATGAAGATTTATGTTCAGATGGTGTCACTTACAATGTAGTGATGAAATAGCTTGAATGATGTGATTATCTGCATTGCTTTCTTGTAAGTTTGATTTAAATGATTTTCTATCGATGGAATGGTTCAGTTTTGTGCCAATCACATGCATTTATTATTTGACGTATTGATAACACTGGGTTATCTGCATAAATATGTTTAAAATGATCAATTTTTGTTTGTTTGAAAGTTTTTGTATCTAATAATATTCAGCTTTGTACTCGTAACATGAGTTTGTTTTCTTCGTTATTTTGATTACAGGATATCCATAGGGATATACGGGGAACTGAGTGGTATGTGATTTGCATGGGGTGACAATGCCAGAGTTGAGAAGTGGAGCCCGCAGATCAAAACGCCTTGATAATATTCAGCTTCCTCCACAGCCTGTTGATCAAGCGGAGAATTGGTTACTGCCTGCTCAGAACAGGACTAGAAGGAGAGTTGGTGGAGGGAGAGGAAGGGGTAATGCCGCAGCTGTAGCAAAGCCAGGAATATCCACTAGGCCGACTGCTGCCGGGAGAGGACGGGGCATAAGGTTGATCGATTTAGATCCAGAACCTTGTGGGGTTTTTCCCGAGGCTGCTGAACCTGCTTATAATCCGGTGGAGGTGGTTGCAGATAAAGATATCGCAAAGGAGGGTGGGAATGCTGACAAATTAATGGGAGTTGAAGAAGAAGCCAGCACAACTCCTGTTCCCGAAAGGGTATCATGCATTTGCTTATTAGTCTTTTTGGGGCTGTGTATATATCTTGAAGAGTAACATATAAATTGCATTGATTCTCCTGTTTTAGTACCTAGCAAAGCCATTATGATTGCTATTATGAACTTTCTATGTTTTTGTTAAAACAAATCTAAATCTATGAGTTAAGATTTGACTCTACTTGTGTGACTGACGTGGATTGGCAATTTTGGATATACTTTAATGATTATGATCATGGCAAGTTAGACAATGGTTGATTTCATCACATTACATATAATTACCTTATTTTTATTAGTACCACATAAGATGTGTCCTATTGTCCGGTTGTTCACTCTTAGGAATCTCTCAGTAGACTTAATGGAAATGTGTTTCTATTGCTGGGTGCAGGTACAAGTGGGTAATTCTCCTGTATATAAGATCGAAAGGAAGTTAGGTAAGGGTGGTTTTGGTCAAGTTTATATTGGCAGAAGGGTGCATGGTGGCAGTGATAGAACTGGACCGGATGCATTTGAGGTCTGACTGAATACTTCTTGCCTATTCGTATAGATTTGATATGCAAACACTTTCAAATATAATGTTTAAGGATTCTTTTTCTTACAGTTTGCCTTGAAGTTTGAGCACCGAAATAGTAAAGGTTGCAACTATGGACCTCCTTACGAGTGGCAAGTGTACAAGTAAGTAGTGTTTTTAATGTCTTTATTTGCATATTGAGATTTGTTTGATTGAACGTTCAAGTTTCTTGAGTTTATTAGCTTATTCCACTTTCTTTTCTTCTTTTCCTGTTTTCTAAAAGTACTCTGAATGGATGTTATGGAATACCTCGTGTACATTACAAGGGTCGTCAAGGAGATTTCTACATTCTGGTGAGGTTTGAATTGGGCTCCTTACAAATATATGTCCAGTCTACTAATATCCTGAAATTGACTAAATAAATGTTTCAGGTGATGGACATGCTTGGGCCCAGTCTTTGGGATGTTTGGAATTCTTTAGGACAATCGTAAGAAATAGACTCTGGCCTTTCTCCACCCCACACTCATGCAGAAATGCATGCATCCATGTTTTTTACTTGCCTATTTAATTCGATAGTATTTGCCACAGGATGTCACCAAATATGGTGGCCTGCATTGCAGTGGAGGCAATATCAATTTTCGAAAAGCTTCACTTGAAGGGGTAAGTTTTTTGATATGACAATGTTCACTTTTGTACATCACATTCTTTCTGTTGTTAGTACTTATAATTACAACCAGTCACTGTTTACACTATTGTACTCTGTCCTAACTAGGTTTGTTCACGGAGATGTGAAGCCAGAGAACTTTTTACTGGGTCAGCCTGGAACAGCTGATGAGAAGAAGCTATATCTTATTGATCTCGGTCTGGGTATGTTGTTCTCCTTGAATCTTTCCATCTCTTTATTGTATGTTTTCCCTGAAGTTAACCATGAGCATATTAGGGGTAGACATTTTAAACTTTTAATTTTAAAATTTTTTAAATAATTTTTTTTTTCTGCCATGTGGTTCAGACAAGTTGGGGGTTCTCATGTTAATATCAACTTTTGCTATTATGACTTTTCTGTTTCAGCATCTAGGTGGAAAGATGCATCATCGGGTCAACATGTTGAGTATGATCAACGGCCTGATGTGTTCAGGTGTGTGGATATTTTTGTTGTTCTGATTATTTGGCTATTCAAGCTTAATTTTTATTGTTTAAAAATCTCTTTTGGCAGGGGAACGATACGGTATGCTAGTGTGCATGCACATTTAGGTCGAACTGGGAGTCGAAGGGACGATCTCGAGTCATTGGCATACACATTGGTATTCCTTTTAAAGGGGAGGTTACCATGGCAGGGTTATCAGGTTAGTTTATTTGTTTTTTGTTTGTTTGTTGAGGTGAGTTTGTTGTTGTTTTAATTTGTAGATACCAAGGTTTTTATTAACTTTTAATTTGTTTTGAAATTCACAGGGGGACAACAAAAGTTTTCTTGTTTGTAAGAAAAAGATGGCTACTTCTCCAGATTTGATGTGTTGCTTTTGTCCGGCCCCATTTAAACAGTTTCTCGAAGCTGTTTCGAATATGAAATTTGATGAGGAGCCCAATTATGCAAAGCTAATATCTTTCTTTGATAGCCTGATTGAATCATGTACATCATTAAGACCAATTAGAATTGATGGAGCTCTCAAGGTGGCTGTGATTCTTCAACCCAACCCTAATTTTTTTAGAATTCTCCGACTTGTTTAACTTTTTTCTGTTGTCTTTTGCATAAATAGGTTCGGCAAAAGCGTGCAAGATTGCTGATAAATCTGGAAGAGGATGAGCAACCCAAGAAAAAAGTACGATTAGGTAGTCCTGCTAACCAATGGATTTCAGTTTACAATGCACGTCGGCCCATGAAGCAGAGGTAAATTGTACTAGCTCATTTATTTTGAGATGTAGTTTTCCTCTTCTGCTTATGGATTCGCCCATAATTTATCTTTTCCTTATCTTGGTTTGTAGAGCATTGTAATTTTTTAAGATTAATTGAGATGTTCCTATTGTTCACAATGGATGCAAGTGACAACTTTTTTCAACCAATTTACTCTTCAATTTGAAGTGTTTCACAATTCGATTTCTATTTAGAAATTTTCTTAAGTGATTTCTATAATTATTTTGTACTCCTGGGGTTGAGTTACCTGATGAAAACTGAAAGTCCTTGCCATTTTTGATATTCCGCATGAATTTCAAATTATTGCCAAAGTTATGTAGAATTTATCAATGAACTAGTATTGTCGTCAATTGATCAGTAACCTAATCTAGGGAATCAATAAAAGGATGGTAATATTATTCTTTTGATATATGGAATTTGAAACCTTACGGTACTATGGTTTCAGAACTGATCTTCATTTTTAAAACTTAATCTTGTGCCTCCCTTCCTTGAATAGCCATTTATTGGATGGTATTTTCTTCTTTAGATAATGTTTTCATGAGCAGAAATTTGTAAGTTCTTGTAACTTTTATATTGTTCCTTTTTGACAATTTAATTATTTGCTTAATATCTGTTTTCATATCGTATGGATTCAGTGGCCAATTTAATATTTTCCATGGATTACCTATCACATTATTATTTTCCCTATATTTCTCAACATTTTCCCCATATTGGACTAGATTTAATGGTCCATACTAAATGCTGCAGTGCTTTACTGACAGGGAAAATCTTGCATTTACCATTTCTACACTGATAAGCCTCTTGTTTCTTGCGTTTGTTGCTTGCAGTCTTAATACAAAAACTTAAAATCTAAAATTAAGAAAGTTATTTTATACAAATTTCAGTTTTATATATAAAAAAAGTGAGAGGGTGAGCCATCCAATCATCTGATTTAACATGTTTCTATAAATAATGTAGATTACTAAAATAGAGAACTAATTATGATTCTAGGTGTTGAAAGTAATTAATGTTTTTCCTTTTTTTTATCCACCAAAGTTACGAAACAATTCATTTGTACTGGAGATCCACTGTGTAAGCTATTTGCATGATGAATTTGATGTTAGTATTCCCTGTGGACCTCCATCTCATTCACCTTCCCTCTAATTGTATCCTCCCTTCATATAATCACTTAATCTGCGATCTAGTTTATATTTGCGCCATTGTTTCTAAATATGTAAGAGGTGGTTTTTATAATCTTATTTTGTGGCAGTCAGTGGATGACTTGCTAAATCTATATCTGGATGACATTATTGTGAAAATTGTTTGATCAAGTGCTGGTAGTTTGGACTTATTGCTTTATCTAAAGTTGTAGGGAAGTCGGTCTGAGGGTTAGTAGATGACTTTGCCTAAAAGCTTCACTCACGTATGAATTATAAAAATTGAAATGTGAAACTTTAAACTTCATGTAGTCAACTGTAGGTAGTTTACACTTGAATTTTTTGAGTTGATTGCTCATTGTGAACCACAAAACCTTCTTTGAGTGATATTTAAAGATATTGATCTGTGTTCTTAGATATATACCATTTGTTGAGGGACGATTCATCAAGTAGGTACCATAAGTAGTGGTTGCTTCATTTAGGCACCTTGCTCACAGTAATTGTGCTTGAGAGCCATACCATTTACCTTATCCCTTGTAAAGTTCTTTTCTATGAAAACCTAAATATAGTTATGACTGACTATTGGAACCGTGTTCTTTAAATGGTTGAAATTTTTGGCTAATTTACTGTAGAAAGGGCTCCTTGTGTCTTCAAATATGATGTTTGCTGAATGTATCTATTTCAACAACCTACTAGTGATTCCTCTTGTATCTTTGTTGACTTTTAAGGGGAAGTTTATTAAGTTATGGTTTACCAACACTTGAAAAGGAGCGCAGGTTACCAAGGATGAAGCTATGGTGTATGTGTTACATGGGAACATCATCGCCCTGAGAAGTAAATTTGATGGGTTTTGGATAAAATAGTGTACATCTCAAAAATATGATCTCTTTATTTTAAAATATCGTACATGATGGTCTTTGTGTGATGAATTTGAAGTCATCTTAGTTTCATACTTTTGTTGCTGAGTCAGATACATTAAGTATTACACAAACATGAAGTTTTCTACTTAGCAATAAATTAACCTTCCTTTTGGATTTGTAGATATCACTACAATGTTGCTGAAGCTAGGCTGCGTCAACATGTAGACAAGGGTAATGAAGATGGATTGTATATAAGCCGTGTAGCCTCTGCGGCTAATCTCTGGGCCCTAATTATGGATGCGGGAACAGGTTTCACTCACCAGGTTTATGAATTGTCAGCCATCTTTCTGCACAAGGTTATTATTCAAAACCATTAACTTTCTGTAATCTCTTGCAAGGCCTTTATTTATGACTTGAAATATTCACTATATCATTGTTTGAATTGTCACCAGGATTGGATTATGGAACAATGGGAAAAGAATTATTATATCAGTTCAATAGCTGGTTCAGCTAATGGGAGTTCTTTGGTTGTTATGTCCAAAGGTTGGCAACTATATGCATCTGTGAATGTCTGTGCGTTTTGTGTTTTATCAATCTGTGGTTCCTATATTTCACATCTTCTCTACAATTGTTTTTAAATGGTTAATGAAAATAAGCATGTAGAAGTTTGTCTAGAAGCAGGCACTCTTAACGATTACCCAGTTGTGTACGTTGGAGCACACTGTTGAAAATATTATAAGTTAGCCTTGAAGGGCTAGTCGGGATCCTCATAAACTAAAACATTTTATACATGCTAGGTGTACATTGATCACGCAACAACATTTTGGGTCCCATTTCAACCTTATCATTATCATAGGGTTAGGCATGGCTCTCATGGTTTTGAAGACCTATTTCCCATCTTCCTTTACCCTCTCTTTAGATGGTAAGCTTGATTATAGTTTGTATATGGTAGAGGTGAAAATAAATTTATGTTCTTTTGGGGGCTTGGATTCCTGATGCTTAACTTTATGGTTCAAATTAGAGCAAAACTTACAAAAACTTTATAAAAAAAAAATTATAGGTAGTTTGGAAAATGTTAGACATATGAAAAGACGTTATTATTTTAGTTTAGCTTTTGTTAGTTCAGATGAAAGCTGGAGCTGGGGAATATTTGAATGGTCTGCACACTTCCTCAATCAACAATTCCATTACCTGGCATGACTTTTGTTGCAAAGCACTTATCCACTTACCTGTTATATCATCTTCAGAACAGTAATCATAATGATGTTTCGTTTTCAAATTCAAATTCAAAAGGATATAAATGAATAGATAGTCAAAGTAAGTTAATAATAATCTAAATTTATCGAGGTTAGGGTTGGTGGAGCATTAACGACACAGAATATGAGAGTGGAGCTGAGTATCCAAACATTACATTTTTGATGTCTAGGATTCATATATATGTATAATGCTTTTATTTATTCATATTGGATTAAAAAGAAATAATAATTATTGTTGGTATTGCTGTTCTTGTTCTTGTTATTATTATTATTACTGCTGTTGCTGTTGCTACTGCTACTACTGCTTTGATTATTATTTTGTTAAGCAAATGCTTGGTGCAATTAAATTAATGAGATAGGATTATGTTATCCCTTTAGTTGATCATGAAAGTTCTGTAAATTTTAGGAACTCCTTACACCCAGCAGTCCTACAAAGTGAGTGAATCATTTCCTTTTAAGTGGATAAATAAGAAGTGGAAAGAAGGTTTTCATGTCACTTCCATGACAACCGCTGGCAATCGCTGGGGTGTGGTAATGTCGAGGAACTCTGGGTATTCTGAACAGGTATAACTTCTTGTTTATTTATATCAGATTTTTTTTTTCTGTGTTTAGCATATGTGTGTGACTTTTTTATCTCCCCTATTGATGAGTAGCTGATTTCCCTCTTCTATTTGATTTGCTAATATACAAGGTGGTGGAGCTGGACTTTTTGTATCCGAGTGAAGGTATACATCGGCGATGGGAAAGTGGTTATAGGATAACATCCATGGCTTCCTCTGCTGATCAAGCAGCCTTCATTCTGAGTGTGCCAAGACGTAAAATGGTGGATGAAACTCAAGAAACTCAAGAAACTCTGCGTACATCTGCCTTCCCAAGCACCCATGTAAAGGTAGGTAGTCTTGGTTTTTCCAACCCTCTTTCAGGCATCTTGATAAGGTATAGTTTAAAAATTCCTTTTAAGCTGCTCTTCATAGTGTCAGAGAAATATGTGGGTGTTGAACATGGTCCATCAAGGTTCATATTTAAACTTAATCCTCCTGACTCAATGGTTTCTTTCTTGATTTCCCCGTAGATATTAATTGTTTTTTACATGGTCTTTGTTTCTTTATCAACTTTCTCTATTGCATTTTAAGTGTTGCTCGGGAGAGTTGGGTATTAAGTACCTGCAGATCCTAGTGCCTATCTTTGTAACTTTCATGCCATAGCATTTTTAATGAAAAAGTGAATGTTAATATTGTTATGTAGTTCAAATATTATTTTCTTTCTTCTTAAACAACGAGGTTCATTTTATTTATGGTTTTCTTTTGTGCAGGAAAAATGGTCCAAAAATCTCTACATTGCATCAATTTGTTATGGGCGGACAGTTTGCTAATTTAGGAGTGTATTCTGTTATATCTTCAAAGTTCGGAAGACCAATTTTGAAAGCTGAGATGGCATTTTCATACTTAAATGCGGAATGGCGGGTTAGCTTTCTGCTGGAAGTATAATAGAGTCCTCGTATTTGAATGTAAAAAGGCAAAGTAAAAGATAAAGAAGAAAAAAAAGTGAGAGATAGAATCAATAGAATTGAGAGTTGGAAAGCACATGTCCTGAACAAATATAAGCTAGTGGACATATGTTTGTTTGAAAATATACCATATGCTATAGTTGTATGGGCCATTGCTGCCAAGTTATACTTGGGAATTGTTGTTGTGCCTTAAATTATCACAAATGGAGGATAAGTAAATTGCAGCATAGTTTTCATCTGTTGCGCCATATTCATTTTTCTCAAGGAAAAACTAAAGTTAGGATGCCCATCAACAAAGGACAGAACCTCACGAGCTCGTAGTTTCCAAATCTTCTAGCACAACATTTTTCTATTTTGTAGAATTTTTTATGCATAAATTAGCTTAGTAGTTGATCCATTCAAAGATTTTACTGAGCCAAGCTCATAGAAGAGAAGACTCGTATTCAAACTCAGCCAAGGTCGTTGCATATAACAAAGATGATTTCACTTTCAATTAACTTTTCTGGACATTTCCTTCCAACTTTTTAACGAGTATTTGCTGGGCGATATGTTGACTTAAATCAAATAACAAAGAAAAAAAATATGTAAGTCAATTGGATTAGGTGTGCACTTCCATATTATATAAGCAGTCATAAAATGTTATAGTTTCAGATGTCCATTTCCTTGCATTATATTAAACTTGCAAAAATCAAGCAGACGTATGAACATAAACTTTCATAGGAAGAAGACCAACTCCTTTTGAACTCTAGGAAAATTTAGTATAAACAAGTCTTCAAGAGACGAGGATTGAAGTCTTTTATAAAGATTAAGAATATGCTGGCAATCATCACTGCCTTAATTCTAAAATGCCAGTCAATCATTTGGAATAAAGAAGAAACACACGCAGCTTCTCTCCTCTTACCCAACAACATTTTAAATTCAACGACCTGTTCACCCTTTGACTTCTGATGAATTATATCCATGTGAAAGTTGCGTAAGCAGATACAACAGAAAAGCTCAGATTTCTGAAAAAATGGCCAACTTGATCTTATTTCTTGCAACCCATTTCTTACTGTTGGTTTTCAATATCTTGCATAGCCCTTGTTTTTGTTGCCCCCAAGATCAGAAAGAACGCCTGCTGGAGTTCAAAAGTCTGGTAGTTGGGATTTGGCAGATAACAGTTCTGCGGACGCACTGCTTGGAGGATTGGTAACATGGAATTTCAGTTCAGATTGTTGGTGGACTTATCAAACAACAGCTTCTGTGGTGAGTTTCCAGCATTTGGTTCAGATTCATTACTGGCATAAGTTGATATATCTTCAAATGAATTCTCTGGTGAGGTTCCTTCAGCTTTTGGGCTGTTTACATTGATACTATCACTTAGCCAAGACCAGTTCTCTGGGCAATTGCTTCAAAATCTAACCTGAGCCTGCTTGAACACCTCGATCTTCATGATAACAATATTACAGGCGAGTTTCCAGCACTTTTCTCTCAGTTGTCTTCTCTTCAAGTAAATCTCTGAAACATTTCCCTCAAAGGGTCGATCACTGATGATCTATCAAATCTTAGTAGTCTCCGAATCCTAGATCTTTCCAACAATAAACCTACTGGAAAAATACCTTCTAGCTTTGGAAATCTTGCTGGAATGATTGATACTCCTACTATCTTGTCAACACTACCTGAAGTTTTCACCTTTCCAGTAGGGATCAAAGACTTGATTGTAAACTGGAAAAAATTCAAACAAGGCCTCTCTAGCAAGAAATCGGAGATCTATTCGTTCTTGGATCTGTAAAATAACCAATTATCAGGTGAAGTTCCATCTTCTTTAGGCAGGCCTGAAGTTACTTAACCTTTCTTACAATGAACTCCGGGGCAACATTCCCTCAAGTTTCGGTGGGCTGCAGAGTTTAGGGACCCTGGATTTGTCACACAACAGCCTTCTGGCAAAATCCCACAAACATTTGCCAAGCTCCAGGAATTAAACACCTTAGACTTGAGCAAAAACAAGATTTTCTGTCGAATTCCTGAGAGCTCTCAAATGGACATGCTGATTGAACCTGACATATATGCAAACAACAGTGGATTGTGTGGTATGCAAATCAAGGTTCTTTGTCCTGAAGACTTGCAGCCACCACCTGATTCAGAGGAGATGGGAGAAAGAAGAAGCAGGGATGTATTCATGGAAAGCTACAGTTATAGATTACCCTGTTGGATTCATTTCTGCACTATCAGTTATTCATGTCATTGGTTCAATTCTGTACCACGATCTTCAGGTTCACGGAGGAAGTTTGTAAACAGCAAGAAGTTACAGGATTCTGGAGCCTGGAGAGATTAATGTGCTTCAGAATTGAGATCGAGAGTTTGTGTTGTGCCATGTTAATAATTCTGTTACAGTTTACAGTTACAGAACAGAAAACAGAAAAATTGGGATTATGTATGCACCATTTATTTAGTGTTATTAAAATTTTATTTTATTTTATAAAAAATATATTGTGAATTAAATATATTTAAATGAGATTAATTATTTTTTTTATAAATTAAATTAATTAACAATCATTTAAATTAAAGTTAAAGAGTAATTATAAACAGCATAATTAAATTATTTACAAAGTTCAATCTTAGGCTTCTTCTTTTTTAAATAATAAAAAATAAAAAATAAACAATTGACTTACAAATATCAATAAAATAAAACCTCAACTCACAAATTATATTTTTGATCCAATTTTTTTTCAATAAATGAATTAAATTATTATTATTATTATTATTATTATATATCATTCCATTTTAATAATATTATGGTAATATAAGAAAAATATGGGGGATATTATGGTAATTTAGTTTACCAATGACCTATTTCAAAACCCTAAACTAAAACCCTGAGCTAAAAAGGCTTCTAACGCAGTAAGTCGCACTTAAACAAAGCTCATTTCATTGTTGTCTCTTAAAATCAAGTAAATACCCTGATAAAATGAGACCCCCGAGAGGCGGCGGCGGTTTCAGGGGAGGAAGAGAAGGAGGCCGTGGTGGCGGTGGTTTTAGGGGAGGCGGCGGCCGTTTTGGTGGTGGCGGTCGTGGGGGTCGCGGTGGTGGGTTCCGTGACGAAGGACCTCCTGCCGAAGTTGTTGGTTTGTGTTTTTTCTTTCTTTTCCTGTATTTTCTTGTTTGGTTGCTGAGAAAACCGAAGAAGAGTTTACATTTTTGTGCTTGTTTTGGAGTGTCTGTGATATTGTGAGGTTGGTAAACGGATGAAAATGATGGGTTTTATTGAACTAAACGAAATGAAAAGTTATAAAAAAAATATTTTCCTGTGACTTGAAGGCGCTTTTGTTGTTTCAAAAAGCTGAAAGTGGTAAAGCTGTGAATTTGCTTTGTAAATGCTAGAGCTATGGCACCTCGTGCCTGGTTCTGTTTAGTCCTCAATTTGTGATGCTTTTGTTTGTGCTCGTGGTTTGTTTTGGGGTTATAACAATGGTTTTTGTTCTATGTAGAGGTATCTTCTTTTCTTCATGCATGTGAAGGTGATGCTGTGACAAAGCTCACCAATGAGAAAATACCATACTTTAATGCTCCAATCTATCTGCAAAACAAGACCCAGATTGGAAAAGTTGATGAAATCTTTGGTCCCATTAACGAATCCGTGAGTAGTCTTACTGGTTTTCAAGTTAATAATATGCTGGATATCCATTTTGATTAAGTTTCTTCTACTTGGATTGACTTATTTTTCATTAATAATTTGTTGTACTATCTGTTTTGATGTCACTTTTTTTCACTCTGATTGCAGTATTTTTCAATCAAAATGATGGAAGGAATTGTCGCAACTTCATATTCGGCGGGAGATAAGTTCTATATTGACCCAAGCAAGCTATTGCCTCTTGCAAGGTTTCTTTCGCAACCAAAGTATGTTTTCTATCCCTATTTATCATTTTGTAGACAATGATTTGTTAACTTAGTTAGAATCTACTATGTTGTTCAAGGTATCCTGTGTCGCATTGGTACTAAAGTTTTATGAGTTCTCTGAATGGTTTCTTGAGTGACTTGTATGAGAAATCATGGAGGATTAGACGCCAACAAGGCGAGCTCATTCACTTTGTTCTTCGTATGATTGTGTGTAATGTGGTAGTTATTTAGGAGAAAGTAGACTACTTTACTAGAGGATAATATATGCTTACTTGGGAAAATAGCAATTGTCGCTCCACATAAAGACAGGATTTAAACCTGATACAGGATTGTGTATTTGGTGAGTGCTTATTTTTGGCTGACTGGAATTTTGATTAAATTTCAACATGCTGGCTTGGGTAAACAATGCAATCACCTAAGACTTGCCTGTTGTAGAGTGTAATATCAGGCTTGTGAGGCCACTTGGGAGCTCTGCCTGCTGGGGCTAAAGTTTCATGTTGTGGTGCCTTCACAGTCCAGAAAGGTTCCTTCTCTCTTGGGGTGGGTCAGAAATTGTTTTCTTGGTTACTTTAGTGATTAATATTTTGAAGAGAAGAGATACTTTTGTGCTTTACATGTTGAATGAACATAAGACTATATATGTTAGGAGGATTCGTACTCATGAATAGAGGTTAGCCAAACTGCATTTCTGACTGCGAATAAGGCAATTGATTGAACCTTTAATTGACCAACAATAGACTATTTGGATGCTCAGGCACCATTTCACTGGTGCAAGGCACAAGGAGTTATGTTATTACTTGACTGCTACCACTTTCCTGAGTCAGTTGGCCTCTGATCAGTTAAGCAGTTACTATACAATATGTGACTTGCACACATATTGTAATTACATCAATTCATAAGCCTGTCTTGCCTGTTTTATTTCATGCTCCTTGACTGAAGTTCAATTAAGTTAGATTTTAAATCAAATGACGATGGCATATACTGTTATTGCAGGGGACAAGCACAAGCTGGCGGAAGAGGTGGCCGTGGTGGAGGCAGAGGTGGCGGCAGCTTTAGGGGCAGAGGAGGACCTAGAGGTGGTCGCGGTGGCAGCGGCGGCTTTAGGGGCAGAGGAGGACCTAGAGGTGGTCGCGGTGGAGGCTTTAGGGGCAGAGGAAGGTTTTAGAACACATTGTGTAGTGCTCCCAGTACTTTTGTCCCTTCCTATTTTATCTCAAGTTGCAATGTGTTCGCGTCAAAATCTGAATTGTGATTTGAATATGGACTGCTGTTTTTTATTGTACTAATTTTTGTTTCATATTTATGTTATTATCATCTTCCCTAGAATGAACTAGATCTATTTCCAAGATTTAAGTTGCGTTTATTTCCAAGATGAGGGTGAAGCATGCCTGTAGAACTTTTTCTATTTTCTTGAATCACATGATTTACAGATTGCAGATAACCAGAAAAAAAACATTCATTCATGTGTATAAAAACTAATAAGCTTCAACCATTGTTGATTCTTAAAATTATATATGATTTCAAACTGTTTGGACAGCCATCAAATTACATAACCAGAAGAACTCGGGGAGTAATTGACAGTGGAGCATTAAATAACAGCAAAACCTTGGTTTAAAAATCTCCATATGCAGAAGCAAGAATAAGGGCTCTTAGCCTTATTGAAAGCCTCAACTTTATTGAAAAAATAGCACACTTTTTAAGCTTCCCAACCTCTAAGAACAGTAGCTCTTGCAACACGGTTAACTCCAAGGGTAAATGCTCCCATACGAAGATCACAATTGAGGGTTTTGCACATCTCCTTCACATCTTTGAACCCTTTTGTCATGTATGTCCTTAGCTCATTGTTCACTTTCTCCTCTTCCCACATGAACCCTTGGATATTCTGCATTTGTACATAAAACATAAGATATACCAGTCCTTTTTGAACCATGCTGACATATAACAACATCGAGCAGACAAAATATCTCTCAGTTAAGTATATGCAAATTAGTTGAAAAATAGTTGCTTCTTGTGAAATGATTCTAGAAAGCATGCTTCTATAAAAATTTCTTTTTCTTGAACAACTTTATGTGCAAGCAGAAAACTGGAATTCAGGAACAGGGATGATAATATACTGAATAGCTCTGCACGAAATGTTTTCTACTGTATGTTCCCTAAGGAACTAATTATGCTTATGGAGAACTTAGATCAAGAGTGTTGTAAAGTAAAAAACAGATGCCAGTGAGTTCATTCTTCTTATAAAGTTGGAAGCAAGTGATGCAAAATTAGGTATACATGAGCTTCAATATAGTTAAAATGTGAACAAACAAGTTACAAGCTTTTAGAAAGTCCAGCAGAAGACTAGGATAGGTGAAATTCTAATACCTGCACCCACTCAAAGTAACTAACAGTAACTCCTCCTGAGTTTGCATATATATCTGGGAGTATAACCACACCTTTCTTTGACAAGATCTGCAAAGAATAGCAGAATTGTTATGGGACTAGTCTTGTTTTAGTATTTTATCCCATGATACATAATTTCAAGCAAGCAAACACCTCATCAGCCTCTGGGTCAGTTGGATGGTTTGCAGCTTCAATAATAAATTTGGCCTTGATTTCATTTGCATTTTCCCTTCAGCCAGATCAAAGAATAACTATTAGGTGTAATTAGAAAACTCTGCTTATTAACTATTTTCTACTTGAGTTTTGAAGGGTAATCTCTTTCCTTTTTCATTTGTCCAATTAGAAAAATTATACTAAAGAATTAACATAAAGAAAGAACTCTGGTGGAAAATGAACCTGTTAATGACACCACCAAGGGCTGCTGGGATGAGAACGTCACAGTCCTCAACCAATATTGAATTTGGATCTACTGGATCTCCACTATGGAATCCTTTGACACCGCGAGTTTCCTTGACATGATTAAGTAGACTTGGGATATCAATGCCTTTGCTGTTCTTGATGGCTCCAGTGATGTCACTTACAGCAACAATCTTCCCACCTTTTTCATTGATAAGTTGAGCAGCCCAGGAACCGACATTTCCAAAACCCTGAAATGAAATATATCCATAAGAAACTCTAAGGGTGAAGCACAAGTAAATATAAGTCATTCACATTTCCTAAATTCTTTTCAGACTCCAGGCTAAAAAATATAGTAAGCTAATGCAGTATAACAGGCACCTGTATAACAAATCGTTGTCCAGCAATGGTCTTCCCATGGTCATTGAGCAGCGCCTCCGTAGCAAAAAGCACTCCCCGTCCTGTTGCTGCATCTCTGCCGAGAGATCCACCCAGATCCTAATTTAAAAGACATTGCAATTTCAAAATACAGAGCAATAACGAGAAACTTAGCAATGGAAAATTCAACAATAATCCTTATTCCTCCATGTTGAGACAACCATGACACAAAAAAACATGTTTGGAGCGAGTTTGTTTCTTCAAAATGACCATCAAAAAGTAATATGTAATAACTGAGTGTGAAACAAATGCATAGCTTTATCCATAGTACTTACAATGGGTTTTCCAGTCACCACTGCAGGCGAGTGGCCATGAAATTTGGAATACTCATCCAATATCCATGCCATAGTCTGTTTAACCACACAAGAAGTAAGCTTTATGTATCAAAATCAGGACTAAAATAAGTACTTTCAACCCAAGACAATAATTATTTCATTTCATCTCTTTCGCTAAGAGATAATAGAAAGAATAAAACCACTGATTAGCCGCTCCTATGCTTTGGGAAAGTATTCATACCTGGGGACCTGTCCCCATATCAGGAGCAGGAACATCTGTGCGAATTCCTATGAGATCATGAATCTTTTGGGTGAAAACTCGGGTGAGCCTTTCTAGCTCAGATACGCTTAAATCTCCTGGACTACATCCTATCCCACCTTTAGCACCACCATATGGGATATTTGCCACTGCTGTCTTCCATGTCATGAGTTGCGCTAACGCATTCACTTCATCTGGGTCAACCTGTATTATCCACAAATCAACAAAACTGACACTCAAAGTAGGCTAGTAAATACATTGAGATAATTTTGATTTAACAATTTATTCAATCTCAACTACTCTTTTCCTTTCTAAAGGAGATTTATCATTAGAACTATACATTGGTGGAACTTAAAGAATTGACGAAGACACTAGCAACATGTCAAAGAGGTAAAGTATGGGCTGATTACTGTTTCAAAAGGATATCAAACACAATAATGTAAACAACCTCCGGATGATATCTGATTCCTCCCTTCATGGGTCCTCTAGCATTGTCATGCTGAATCCTGAACCCAACAAAAGATGCCAATGTACCATCATCTTTGGGTATGGTGCACTCAACCTGCAATTTCAAATGAGCAGAGTTAAGTAAAGCTGAGCATAAGACAAATTATCCATGAGCATTCATAGGCCACCAGAGTAAAGCCTGTCTAGATTAATGTGGAGCATCTAGTGGTAAAGTGGTGGTCATGGATGAATATCCAAGTGTAGAGACAAAGACCAATCCAAGTGTGTACTGAAAAATAACTACAGAAGAATTATTGATGGCAATCTGCATCAACCAGTTAGTTTCATTAAACAAAAGTTACATTGCCATTGCCAATAAAGTATTAGTAATCACCTTGATCTCCCTGAAAGGAATGAGTAAACTTTTCTCAAGCTTAGAGTCCAATCTCAGCAGCCTTGCTGCCAGCTTAAAGTTTCTGTTGGTAGCAGCTAATGCATTCATGGTTCTTCTTAGCACTCCCAGAACAGCTAAACAAAACACAAAATTTTAGACTTCTTGATTATGGTTTCAAATGATGAAGATGAATCAATTTAAACCATTTTCCCTACTAGCAAGTCAATGTCAACGAAGATAATGAAAATAATATTCTGTTATACTACTGTAATAAATATTATCAGTTACACAAGACTGATTTCTTGCCTTTCACATGTGTAATATTATCACATGTGGCATTTATATAACTTGATAATTTTAATGGGAGATTAAGCTAAGAATTTCAAAAACAAAATAAATTAATTCATCATCTGCTAATTGCAAAGCAGGGGGGTTACTTGTTTATCCAACCTTCGTGAGCTACCCTGTCAGCAACGATTTAAGATTTATCCCAAATTCATATCTCACATGAAGAACTAATTTATCAATAGATATTTCTAGGACACATGAAACTTGCTTAATATTTTAATGAACATTAGTATTTCACAATGTATTAATAATTAACCATAATCAGGTCTCGCTGTCCACTCCTACTCTCTGTGTAATTACGTAGAGCCAATTTGTAGCAATATCTTCTATTTCTGGTACTATAGATAATCTATCAGTCATCCATAACATACTTAAACAATTTACTTAATTTAATTGACATCATCTGACCGCGTCATTTTTCACTTGCAAGTTATCGACACTCTGAAAATTTTATCTCTTATACCAAGTTTATCACCAAGGTGATCCCTCTAAAGGATAAAATCTGTGCAAAGCATAAACCATCATCCTCAAATATCCTCATCGCTTTCATCATTAGCCTAATCTAGTTAGGCCTTAACCAATCCAAGTTATCTGAATCCAGCCAGCTACAAGCCAAATATTGATATCCTTTTAAGGTTTACATGAGTACGATGTTGTAACTTTTCCTTAATATATTGATACTATTGAAAAAAATTGGGTTGGATGATTCACACCAATACTATATTAACAAAGAGAAATTGTGGCACTTCAGAAATGTGACTGAATTAAGCTACAAATAAGGTATCACGAAATCTGATCTGTACTTGAGTACTGATTTCATAACATGATAATAATTGTGTATAGAGGAGGCTGAGGGATAGTATCAAGGACTAAAGAATGTTAAATATGATTTTTCTGGCTGCTTAACCAAGCTAAGTCTTAAATACAGGTAATATAATCAAAATCGATAAACTCTTCAGTTCGTAATCAAGTGTAATCTCAATCAAAGTTTTTGTTGTTGATTAGCATGGACAGATGTGAAACTAACTGCAATGCATAATACATTTCAATCTGAATGGACATGCATTTCAGCACCAGTTTTATACCATCAAGCAAAACAATAGCAGGAAACTTTGAGAAGGAACAGTAGAGTCAGATAGATTTAAATTTCTTACTTTCAAGGAGCATAACATCTGTAATGTGTGAGTTAGAATACTAGTTTTTCTGAATGGACTAAGACAAGGAGATACTAGTAATATTTATAATCTAGCACTCAACCCAGCACAGCTAACTCCATTTTAAAGTTACAGACAAATAAAATATACCAAAAAAACATTTAAAAAATAAAAATCACTTGAGGGAGGAGGCAAAATATGTAGTGGCAAGTGATGAAAAGGCATGTCATCACTTAAGAGTAAATTAATGGAACAAATAAATAAATAAACTTCCACCAGGCAACAAAGCACAAATTATGTTCCTATTCCTTACAGATTAGCCAGGAGAATGGCCTTAAAACTAGTGCATTTAGATCTAATGAACTGAAAGAGGTTTACCTGAGAATTGAAAATTGCAATACGTCGAACATATAAACAACAAGATCATGACCAGAAATATCTCCTAGAAAAAGAAAAGAGGAATAAAGAAAGTAATTTTGAAAACTCTTACCAAATATCAAAGAGGAAACTTGAACCCAAAACCAGCAGTTGAACTTGATTACAGCTTCAACCAAGGACTACAACAGATGCAAAGTTTACCTAGGAAGTGACACATAAATAGCCAAAACCAAAACACAGAATCCGAATCCAATTCCTCAGAATCCCACCCCCAACGAAAAAAAGAAAAAGAAGAAGATATCCTCAAATCTTTCTGCAACCAAATTCTGATAATCTTTGCACACGCAAACAGCACAACATCAACACAAAAATATATTGTTGCCCACTACACAGCATATAGAGCTAAAATGCTTATACTTGTATGTTGGAGAGAAAAGCATATCAGACGTGGTACGCAAAAACGTTGATGACACAAATTGGTTTACAGGTTCGTGAATCCTACACGAAACCCATTTGCACCCTTAAGAGTATTTAGAGCTAAATTTAAGGATTTGAACACATTTTATTGCAAGCATGGCTCGATATTTATAATGGGTTCACACACAGTCGCTGAGCTGAGAGAGTAAGTGATGTTAACGTGCTTTTCAGGGTTCTATATAATTGTTGCTTTTTCTGGGATCGAACATCACTGCCATGGCCTTTCTGAATCAAGACAAGATAACGATCAAACTGCTTTCGAGTTTGGAAACTGTGGGACCAATACTGTTTCCACGACTGACCAGGGGATCCTATTTCTATCCAAAATAAATAAATATATATATATATATATATATATATTTTTTTTTGACGTCTCAATTATTTTTAAACTTCCAATGGTATACAATTGAGAAGATTTAAAGTTAAAATAATAATAATAATATTTAATATCATTAACTCATTTATTTATTACTTTTATTAAATAATTTATATTATTATATTTAATTAATATTAAATTTAAAAAATTATTATATATTTCTTAATATAATTTTAAAGAGAATTTTATACAAAACTATTCATGCATCAATTTTATCACATGTATATTTATTTTAAAATTTATTAATTATTATTATACAAAAAATTTTAAAAAGTTAAAAGGTAGAGTTCTCTTAACTTATTTTTTTTTATTTTTTAAAAATAAAATATTAATTTTAAATTATTAATTCAAAAAATTTTAATATATAATATTAAGATGATAATATTAAATATTATATGTTAACTTTAAATTTTATCCATTAAATTGACATAAATTAACCGTTCAAAATTAATGTAACTAATTTAAGTTTAACAAAATCTCTTATAAGATATGCTAATCTCCTATATGAGATTTTTTAGTGGATTCTAAAGAATAAATAATATAATTTTATTGGTGGATTCTAAAAAATTATCCTTTTATAAGATATGGTAATCTTTTTTAGTATGAATAATAACTTCTTAACGTTTTCATATTGAGAATTTATATTCGATGAGTTCATATATTTTAAATTTCTTTTTATAATCATATTCTCTAATTAAATCATTTGTATTTAATCTCATTATATTTATGGTCTTCTATCTTGAATATTAGAACCTCTTTTCTCACATAATTAAGAAATTGAGACGAGAACCATCATACTATCTTTGACAGTGAATAATATACTTAAAAAGTTTTCCTCTTCTTAGTAATTAATCGAGGAGAGTCAACAACAACTCCATTCACTCTAACGAAGCAAAAGGAAATAAATAAATAAAGAACAAGAAGTAGAGGGTTTGATTGATCACTCAAAATAATACTCAAAACTTTAATGATTTGTGGATGGCGGTGGACATTTCCATTACCCTTCTTTAACAATTTAAGAAGTGTCTTATGCTTCAATCACTTAAGTAAAGTTAATCAAAAAGCTTACTTTTTTTTTACATGATATTTCTCCTTCGTGCTTTTTCTCAAAATTTTTCTTTCAAATTTGAAAATAAAGTGCATATTTAGTTTCTAATTATTGAAAGCAATTTTTTTTTTCTAAATTGTGATAAATTTATATTCGTTCATAAATTGATTTGTAAGACGATATATAATAAATATTTTCTAACGTCCTTTTTCTTTTAAGTTAAATTGAAATGATGCCACATCAACTGAACACCTCAGCAGCTTGAAGTTTATTTTCCCTGTCTCAGCACTCGCAATCTTCTCAGCATCGAAATGTAAGGAGCTCCTCATCAGCCTTCTTATTGTGTAAGAAGACAAACATGAACCATGACCACCCAACACTTGCAATGCAACCATTGCGACACCCTATACCATTGCACCCTTGCACCTGTCAGAAGTAGTGCATAACTAATTGTATTTTATTATAATTTAAATATGTATTTACAACTGTATATTCTCCTTGGTTATGAATATGTTCTCAGTTGTATATATATTAGATGGTTATGCTTTGTATTATATCAAGAAAGAAAAAAAAAATACAGGTCTTCATCTTCATTGTCCATAACTTGCAAATAGCACACAATGCTCATTTTTTTTTTCATTTCGTTATATATTTTACTTGGTATCAGAGCCATTTAATGGCAAATACTACTAAAAACACCATGACTTAGAATTCAAACACATCACTGATTCCACAAAATTAACAAACTCACAACAACCTCTCATTCAGTGCACATGTCAAGTTGGATAGGCATAATTACCTAGTTTGGAATACATAAGTTCTTCCAACCATAAAAGGTAATGATCTGGAAGGATACATTAATGGCACTAAGACAATGCTAGAAAGATTCATCACATCCATAGATGAACAACAAAATGTGATGAACATTGACAACCCAACATTTTAACAGTGGAAGAAGCAAGACCAACTCTTATTTAGTTGGCTGCTCTTCACCATAACTGAGAATGCTCTCATTTCATTCAACAACTGTGTGACATCAAGGGAGTTATGGATAGCTATTTCAAGGCTTTACTCCTCACAAAGCCATGCCAGAACTATGCAACTCAAACATCAACTGCAAACAACAAAAAATGATCCATGACTATTAGTGATTACTTCTCTAAAATGAAGAACATAACAGATGCTCTAGCAATCATAGGGAAGAGTCTAAGTAAGGAAGATCTAGTGGAACACATATTGAATGGACTTGGGTCTGAATATGATGCTATTGTGGTAAACATCTCATCAAAGATTGAGTTGTTAACACTAAAGGATGTCTTTGCACAACTTCTCTTTTTTGAAAGTCTACTTGAGCAAAAGAGCCTCTCAAACACCACCAAAGTTAAAGCAAATCTAGCTGCCAACAACAATACTTGGAATCAACAGAAGAGAAACAACTCAACAGGCACTCAAGAAAGAAGAAACCAAGGATCTTAAGTTGCCAGAAATGGAAATAGAGGCAGAGGTAAAGGAAGGTCTTACCAAGGAAGAAATTAGTCCTAACCAACATGTCAAATCTGTAACAAAGTAGATCACACTGCTTCTGCATGCTGGTATATGTTTGGTCATGATTTTGAACCAAAGAGTGCCAACAATCAAACCCAATCATTTGCCTACATGACAACTCAAGATTCAAGAGGTGAAAGAGGTTAGTATCTTGATAGTGGAGCTACAAATCATGTCACCGGTGAGCTAAGTAACTTGTTGACAAAAAGTGAATACAAAGGTATGCAAAAATTGATTGTTGATGATGGTAAGAAACTTGACATCTTGTACATAGGGAACAATAAATTGTATGTTAGAAACAAAAAATCTTGAAACTGAAAAATATTCTGCATGTTCCACACAATACAAATAATCTTCTTAACATTTCAAAGCTTACCAATGACAATGGGTTAACTGTTGAATTTAATGACACTAGATGTGTTGTGAAGAATAAGAACATGAAGGTATTGCTGCAAGGAGTGGCTAAAGATAGTTTGTACTTGTTAAAGGGCATAAGAGGAAGTGAAGACAATCACTTAAGAAAAGGAGTCAATAATTCAGAGTTTATTTTATCTATATTTTCTCTGCATGCCTTAGTTAATTCCAGTAGCCTACAAAGTCCAAAGTCAGTCTTTTCATCTCTCATTAAGTCTGTTAATGTTGAGTCTGTAAATTCTACAAATACATTAGATGTTCTCCATAGGAAGTTTGGTTATCCTAATGATCAAATTCTTATAAAATTCTTATCATCTTGTAACTTCATTCAAATTAATAAAACTCAATTTTCATATTTCTATGAAGCATGTCAATATGGTATAAACCATAGACTTTCACTTAAATCTAGCCAAACAAAGACATTAAGGCCATTAGAGATTGTCTATTCAGACTTATAGGGTCCAACCCCTATTTCCTCAGGCAATAACTTCAAATACTACATGAGCATAGTTGATAATCATAAGAAGTTCACTTGGATTTTTCCCTTGAAAAACAAGACTCAAGCTCCTAAAACTTTCTTGGAATTTAAGACTTAAATTGAAAACCAATTGGAGAAGAAAATTGTCATATTACAAACTGACATGGGGATAGAATTTAAACCATTAGAACTAATCCTAAAAGAGGTGTGATCCTTAGACATTCTTGTCCCTACATATCTATTCAAAAATAGAATAGTAGAGAGAAAGCATAGGCACATAACAGAAACTAGATTAACTCTTTTAACTTAAACCAACTTACCTTTAAGTCTTTAGTGGGATGGATTTGAAACATCTGTTTACTTGATCAACAGATTGCCTACCGCAACACTAAACTACCAATCACCATTTGAAAGGTTATATCATAGGCAAGTAGATTATTCCTTCCTTAAAACATTCGAATGTGCCTATATCCCTTTTTAAGACTATATAACTAACACAAATTACAATTTCATATCACCAAATGCACATTCATAGGCTATAGTGTAAGACACAAAGGGTATAGATGTCTAGATAAAACAGGAAAAATCTTCATTGCTAGACATCGCACATTTAATAAAAAAGACTTTCCCTTCAAAACATCTCACTCAAGCACAAAGAAAAATCAACAGCCTGATAAGTTAATTATGTTTGATTACTCACCTTTGCTTCTAGTGCCAATGTCATTTCTTATAGGTAATGAATTTAACAAGGTGACATCAGAAGCTACTCCTTCAACAACATCATCAAGCTCTGAAACTAGAGATGGTAGTAGTTCGGGTTTGGGACAGAAATCTCTAAACTTGCATCTGCATCCATTAAAAAAATTTAATACCATACTCATACCAAACCTGTAGCGGGTTTGATATTTTATTACTAAACCCGCTTAAATGGGTATTTAATATTTACCAAACCCATGCGGATATCCGCATATTTTTAGCGATTTTTATAAAAAAATTTCGGCATTGTTGGCTTTCGATAGTTTGTTAGTTTGTAATTTTTACAAAAAAAATTCTTTGTTAAACAGTTTGGAATCACATCACATAGTACATGGATCACAGTGTAAAATCGATGATATCATTGGGGCATTTGCGTCTTTCAAGAAAAATATGAGTGCTTAGAGCACGAGGCACTTTTTCCTTTACCCAATGACATGATTGGGGTCAGTAAAAATCACATCAACAATTGTTGACACCTTGCTAGTTTCGATATATAAGGAGCTCTACACCTATTTTTACCACTGTAAGGTGTTGGACAGAGGACATGTGTCATTCAAAAAATAATAAGGGTATCATTAGCAAATCAATGCATTTAAAAAAAAAAAATCAACGGATACCCATTGGAAATATCCATGGATATTTACTTATATCCGTACCCGTTTCAAATCCGTTGTAGGTTTTAAATTTATTTTTCAAATCCGTCTCAAACCCGTTAAGAGGCAACCAAACCCGTTCCATGCGGATCAGATAATAGCGGGTTTGTAGGCAAAATTGCCATCCCTATCTAAAACTTCAATACATACACAAGAACTTCAACATCATGAAACGAAAACCTTAAAATATCTGATGAAATGCTAGAAATAGCTTCTGAAACAAAAATACTCATTCCTCTTTAAGACCTGAATCTAAACACACATCCCATGATAACAAGATCAAATGATGGAATTTTCACCCAAACTCTACCATATTGAAAAGAAACACTGTCCAAATGAGTACATACCAAAAATAGTAGTTGAGGCAATGAAAGACAAGAATTGGAAATAAGCAATGTTAGAAGAATATAAAACACTTATAAAAAATAAGACTTGGGACTTAGTTTCAATAGAACTTGACATGAATATCATAGGTAACAAGTGGGTTTTCAAACTAAAATAAAACCAAGATGGGTCAGTGGCAAGGCATAAAGCCAAACTAGTGGCCATAAGCTTTCACCAAACTATTGGAGTTGATTTTACTGAGACATTCAGCTTAGTAGTTAGGTCATTAACCATGAGGGTAGTTGTGAGCTTAACATTACACTACAACTAGAACATCAAATAAATGGATGTCAATAATGCCTTCTTAAATAGGAGCTTGAGAGAAGATGTCTACATGGAGCAACTAGAGGGATTTGAAGACACAAGTAAACTAGATCATGTATGCAAGTTAAACAAGGCTCTCTATGGCCTGAAGCAGGCACCAAGGGCCTGGTTTGAGAAGTTAAGAGCTGCCCTAGTAAGTTGAGGTTTTGAGAATTTGAAGATAGATACATCTTTGTTTTTCCTATCAAGCAAAAATGGAATTATCATTCTACTTGTATACGTGGATGATATTCTTATAACTGGGAATGTAGAGAAATTGATCAAGGAGACAATTGAAAGTTGAATAAAACATTCTCTTTAAAAGTCTTAGGTTCCCTGAGTTACATCCTAGGAATTGAGGTGAAAAGAGATGATCAAGACTTGCACTTATGTCAAAGTAAGTACATCAAAGATATCTTAAAGAAAACTTATATGTAGGATTATAAAGAGATGAATACACCCATGAGCACAAGTGAAAAATTCACAAAACACTTAGGGAATGATTTCACAGACAAAACACTATATAAAAGTCTCATAGGTCGACTGCAATATGTGACTCTCACCAGACCAAAGATTGCTTTTAGTGCGACCAAATTAAGTCAATTTTAAGAGTGTCCAAAGCAACACCATTGGATAAGGTGCAAGAGAATACTAAGGTATTTACAAGGCACACATAATCATGGGTTATACTACACAAGAGATGGAAGAATGAACTTAGTAGGATTTGCAGATGCTGATTTGGCACAAGATTTGGATGATAAAAGATCAACTAGTGGATTTGCAATTTTCTTAGTAGGTAATTTAGTCAGCTAGAGCTCTAAGAAGCAAAAGACAGTGTCAAGATCAAGCACCAAGTCAGAGTATCGATCCTTGGCACAAACATCAGCTGAGATGTCTTGGTTGAATTCTCTGCTCACAAAACTCAACATGAAACTTGAACGAAAGTCAGTGATATAGTGTGACAATTCAAGTGCCATTCAACTGGTAGAAAATCATGTGTTTCATGGTAGATCAAAACATATTAAGATTGATGTGCACTTTTTAAGAGAAACAGTAGCAAGAGGAGAAGTGGAGATAAGATACATATCTATCAAAAATCAAGCAGCTGATGTGTTTACTAAACCTCTGTCAAATAAGAGGTTTCAATTTTTAAAGAGCAAATTTAATGTATTAACAGACAGTTAAGTTTGAGGGGGAGGGTTAAATTGAAATGACGCCACATTAGCTGAACACCTTAGTAACCTGAAGTTTATTTCCCTTGTCTCAGCACTCGCAATCTTCTTAGCATTGAAATGTAAGGAGCTCCTCATCAGCCTCTTGTTGTGCAAGAAGACAAACATGAAGCAGGACCACCTAGTACCTGCAACGCAAACATTGCAACACCTATACCATTGCACCCTTGCACCTATCAGAAGTAGTACATAACTGATTGTATTTTATTTTAATTTAAATATGAATTTACAGTTGTATATTCTCCTAGGTTACAAATATGTTCTCAGTTGTATATATATTAGGTGGTTATGCTTTGTATTATATCAAGAAAGAAAGAAGAAAATACAAGTCTTCATCTTCATTCTCCATAACTTGCAAACAACAAACATTACTCATTCTTTCTTCATTTCTTTACATATTTTACTCTCTATCTCTATCTTATTTTTAACTTGACATATTAACATATAGAATAGACCCAATGGCTATACAGCACAACATTCCCTCAGTGGTTTAACAGTACAATTTTGCCATCAAAAATTTCTTTTTGCTTTTTCTTGTGAAACCAATGGAGATTGAGGGTCAAAAGGAGGGATTCCAGTAAGCCAAATGCATGGAGGACTTATTGCCTTTAAAATGATTAAAGACATAAAAAAAGAAAAGCATAAGTTAAGGAAGTGCTTCCATATTACACCACCCACGAAGCATATTCACAAAAGGAGCTTATTACATGCACTGTACCACATGTGCATATTTTATTGGCAATCTTAAAGTTGCAATCATAGAACTTAACAGATAAAATATACAATTTTTTTTAGTGTAATATTGCTTTGAATATGAACAGAAAGGGTGAGATTGTAGAAGAATATATATATATATATATATATAACCTGAATTAGTTGGAAGCAAGGTAGTATGATTTTGATTTTTGAGGCAATTTCATGAATTCTGACTTTGAACGTATTTGAAACTGTTTTTTTGAAAGTGCTTTTGTTTGATAATGTTTTAATATATAAAAGAATAATTGGAAACCTTTAAAAAAAGATTATAAATCTAAACTGAATTTTTTTTTCTCAAACTCTTTATTTAAAATAAACACCAAAGTAAGTAAAAAAAAGAAAATGAAAGAAACAATTTTAAGTTTTTCAAAGTGATTTTTCTGTATCAAGGACAAAATCATACTCCTTTGTTTAATTCTATTTTCTCTCTCTGTTTTTTCTTCAATTTTTAATTTGAATCTAACATTTATTACATTATTATAGTTTGTTATTATTGAGCTTAATGCCAAAATTTTAATTTAATACATGCATCTTCCTTTTCTGTTCCTGCTCGATCAACAACTACTTCAATTGTTCATGCCCCACCAACAACAACTGGTGCTCCTTCATCTGTTACTGCCCCATCAACAGATCGATAAATTTATTATTTTCAAATATTATTCAACAACCTCATTCCTAAATAACTTTCCTCTAATGCAGCAACTAAAAGAAATGAGAGACAATATTAAGAAATCAGAGGAATGCATAACCAGGGAGTTAGTGCTAGCCAGCCTCATCCTAAAAGAAAAAGGTGACAGAAAAGACAGAAAAGATCTTCAACCCAACCATCAGCCTTTTAATCCCATCATCTAGAGCACAACTGAAGGTATAATATGCAACAACTACATTTAATATTTGATGTGTTTGAACAATAAAATTTATCATGCATTATACTTGTCCTTGTATTTGGTATTGGTATTGACATTATATTTTAATTTTGTTACCATGCAGTAATGATGTCAGATGCAGCAGTTAATTAAGATTCTTTTTGTTGAATATCATACACTTGGAATCCACCTTTTGTCAAGGTTTTGTTTATTGTTTATTGTTGTCTTGGCTGGTTTAATTGCTTTGTGGACATGGGAGTTGTGTCCGAACGAAAAACTTGGTGAAATGCTCATTTAGAATGTGTTGGATAAAATGCATGGACATACTTACTGGTGGAATTTTTAATATAGATGTTTAACTTGTAATGTTATAGAGTACGAAAACTAGTATTATTATATTGCTGTATCAAAACATGCTACCACATTAGTGAATAGATACATATTTTTTGTATTTTCTTTATTCATAACTTTACTGTCTTTACAATAAGTATTTGTGTGTTGGTTGGCCATTTCTCCAAAGTAGCATTGCGCAAAAACATAACAAAATTATGGTTGCTATCATCATCCATGTAATGCTTGACAAATTATTATGAATCCTCTCTAGTATTTGTTGAGCACCATCGTTTGCAATTTCCTGCTTACTCGCTGTGGCTGTGGTGAGTACGTTGCTTGAGTGTCTGTTGGAAGTTTGATTGCATGCATTACTCATTACTTCACCCATGTGTTCATTTGGGTTATATTTCCTGCATTGGCTTCAAAAATCTAAAATACCCACAACTAATTTTCTAACTGCAGAAGAAATATAGGTTGTTGGGAATTTTTTTATTATTTCTGATATTTTGATTTCAGCCCTTTGACTGCAGCTGCAAATCTTATTACTGAACGTGATGAACCCTCCATTTATATCACCATTGTTGACATTTTCATTGAACTCCTCATGTGAAGGCTTCTAAAAACAAATTACTCTTTAGAAATACATGACCAATTATTTCTATAAATCTTGATGGAAGGAAATTATAAAAATAAATTGATTTATAGTTTGATACATACATATATCATATATTAGATTTTTCTTAGCTAAGTATCCTCAGACTTCAAATAAAACAAAAAAAGAAAATACCACATTATATGCAAAACAAGTGCTCATTAAGGAGTGATTGTTTAGAAAAAGAACACAGTTAGCTGCTTTATTATTTTTTGTTTATCGTAGGAAAATATCACATGTATATACAAAAGTATGTTCAACTAATAATGAGGCAAATGAAGAAAGAAATTTCCTTGTTTTCTTGATATCGATGGATCCTTGCCTTGTGGATATATGCAGTAAATAAAAATAATATTGTACCAAAGAAAAAAAAAATTCACATGACCATTTGGATAAAAGTGCCTTTTCTATCATAGTTTTGGAATGCTTCATCGTGTAATGCAGTGAAATGAGAGTAGATAAAAAAGAGAAATGATTTTCTAAGAAATGCAATTCATAGTACAAGACCAAGACGCTGGCTTATACCCAAAATGATATAAGGCAGAAATACAATGAATTGAATATCTGGTGAGTTTAAACATCCAATCCAGTATCTGAAATCTACGGGGATAAAATTAGCTAGCTAGCCTAAATCACATGCAAAACTTGAATTTGGGCATGTCAACTGAGGCTTGTTTCAATCATGACAGAAAGATTAGTTTCTTAATCTGGCATGTTCATATAATCTCATCTACTTAATTAGAATGTATTTGCACGGAATCACCACTTAAATAAGTGTGTTGGTACGAAATTAACATTTAAATAAGTAATAGACCTCAACACATTTTACCTTATAAGTGTACAAATTTTTATAATATAGTACAATAAGTAATTATTGATTTCACAGAGATTGTATTAGATGCAATCTTAAAAAAATAATAGAATAAAAACTAACATAAACTTTCTTTAAATTGGACAAATTATTCTACGAAAAATTTAAAATAATTAAATACTAAAAAATAAATTGAATGAAAAATCAAGACAAAAAACAAAAATTATAATTTCACGATGTTACAGAATTAATGAGAAAATATAATTAAAGTAAATAATCTACCATTAGACAATCATATTTTAATATAATCATATTAAATCTCAGTAATTATTGATAAAAATGTTTACAACATACCCAAGACTAGTAGTATATGTGCATTTGATTCTCCTAATATATGTAACATGCATGGTGTGTACATAAGACGTATATTCTCAAATGAAATTTGATATGGTATGTATCTAAATTCACAAGTGAGAATTTATTAAGAATCAGATAATATACTATCATATGAACCTTAGAATATGATGTGTATCCTAAGTACTTCAGAAATTAGTTCACATAAATAGATTTTTAAGCTATTCATTTGTTGCAAATTGACAACATGACGATATAGTGGTCTACATACAACCACAACTAAAATAATTTAAAACATCATTCTAAGGTGGTCAAGCTCAAAACTTTTTAATAAAATTTTAATTAAAATAGTGAATATGAATTCATCAAATAAAATACTAAAATTTAATTAAATAACATTAATAAATTATCTCTAAGGTTTCAATGTAAACCCCAATTATAAAGAAAATAACTATTTATGTTTTTGAGAAAATAAAAATTAAATTAAAACATAAACTAATAAGAAATAAAATAAAAGAAAACAAATAAAAACTCAAATTTTGCTCTCTTGTTGCTCCCTTACGGCTCATGTTCTCCTCTCGAATCTCTTGCGACTCTCTTACGACTCCCTTTCATACGGCTCATTCTTCTGTTGGTGTGAAGACATCTCTTTTTATAAGTAAATTTCATTGCAATCTTATACAAATTTAATCTAAAACATATGGGCCCACTTTTGCTTTAAGCCCAAAAACCTTTTGCAAGTCAATTTGCCGTGAACTCCACTTGTTAAATTATATGATAATTTTCAATTTTCTTTACTCCTTAAAATTTAAAAATTCATAACTTAATGCTCTAAAGTCAGACTGACATGCTGCTTGCATTGTTGAATTTATATTGTCAAGATCTTTCCATCAAAACTTATATTGATATACTTCTATTACTTCTTAAAATTAGCTAAATTTGGTATCTACTTACAAAATAAGATATAAAATCACTCAAAATAAATAAATAAATTATTAAATTTATTAAATTAAAATAAAACATAACTTCTAATAATTAATAATAAATAAGAGCAACAACTAAATTAAAAGGGAATAAAAATATATAAAATAATGACTGAACAAATACTCCCAAACCTAGATTTTGTTAGTCCTCGAACAAAATTAAAAAGAGAAATAAAAAAAATCTTAATTAAACCACTTTCACAGGTAATCACAATTGTATTTAGCGTATACAATAAGCTTTTAAACTCCTAGGCGGCCTTAATGGACGAGTTATAGACTCGTGACGGTTTATAGTTATGACACCCATAAACATCTCAAAGATGACCTAAAAGTAATAATTGAGAATTGAGAAATAACAAACTTTTCAAATGATTTCACAAAATTAACCTCTGTTGGCCTAGTTAGCAATACTCAAGAGGGGGTGAATTAACTTATTTAAAAATTTTAAAGGTTAAAATGTTTGTAATGTAATAAACTGAATAAAATAGTAGAGAAAGAAAGCAAACACTGGATTTATAGTAATTCAGCAATGTCCATCTATGTTCATTCATTCGGCTTTGACTCACCACTAAGATTGTACTATCTTATTGTTTATATGAGTCAAGTGAAATTCAATACAACTTCTTCTGAGGTGAAGAGTAACCTTACACTTGCTTTTTTCCTAGTAAAGAGTAACCCAATATAATTTTCATTTGATTTGGGTGAAGATTAACAAAAAGCAATACAATAATGTATTTTTGTGTTTTATACTCTCACACTAGAGCTAATGTATCAATGAGCTCATACAACTGATTTTTTCTCACAAGAATAAGTGAATAAATAAATTTACAATAGAGAGAAAAAAAAACTATTCACGTTGAATTGTAAGAATGAATAATCACTAATGTTCAAGAATGTACAATATTATTCTCTTCTCCTTAAATTCTTTTAATTATACTCATTCTTTTTTTTGAAGAAGATTGTGTCTAACGGCTTGATTAGGTGCATTTAATGTTCGTCATAAATACTGCAAAAGTTACTATGTAGTATCGATCCATTTGTACGAAAAATGACTTTGAGTTGGTCTTTATTCCCGAGTATCGATCCGTTCTCCTTAATGTATCAATCTTGTTCACTTCATAATTAATTTTTAACTTTTTGGAATTGAAATGTATCGTTCTCTTCTATCTTGGTATCGATCTGATCTACTATGTAATTATTTTACAACTTTTTGAAATTGTCATATATCAATCTCTTTGATCTCAGATATCGATCTGGTTTGTTTCGTAAATATTTTACAACTCTTATCGATCTCCTTTATCTTAGGTATCAATCTGGTTTGGTCTGTAATTATTTTTTAATTCTCTGGAATGCCAAGTATCGATCTTCTAAATTCTGATTGTCGATTTTCCCTAAATGTATTGATCTGTTTTGCTTGGGTATCGATTTGTTTAACTTGGTGATTTTATCTAAGACTACTGTCTTTGCAAATATTGATCTCTTCACTTCCTTGTATCGAACTTTTTAAAGTGTATCAATCTTTTTGTCGAGGGTATCAATCCGTTTACTAGAAATATTGATCATTTGTCTTAAAGTATTGATCTATTACACGTAATTCATACTTCTTACATAAAAATTATTTAGATTGAACATAAGTATATTCATATAGATTAAATTGATATCTCAATAACTTTGTTCATTATCATAAACACACTTCACATATTATGATATCATCAATTTTATATTTAACAATTACTAACATGATTCATCAGTCTCAAAAATTGCATAAGTATATGGCTCAAATAAAATTTTAAATATTGCCAAAGTTTTAACTATAATTTCATATTATCGTCATCTTACATTGAATCCTTGTAGTGTGTGTGTGTGTGAATCAACTCAATAAAATTCACTCTCAAAATTCTCAATATCCACAACATCTCTATCTCTATTAATTCTCTCTCTCTTTTCCACATTCATTTTTTTTTGCACTTTTTTTAAGCACAAATATCATTTATATTTTTTTATTATTTTTTTTTCTATTTCCTTAGTCATGAGCTTTCATTCTACCCCTTAAGGTAGTCTTCTTTTCATGGTAAATTGTTCTCTATATATTACTAATATATAGGCCCAAATTACTCAAGGATGGCTTCACTCTTAAAGGTTATAGATAACTATTTCTAACTATGGACCTTGTGCAAACTAGGTAATTTGATTGAGATAAGCATCAATGCAAACAATCATTTACTCAATTAAAATTCTCAACTTAAGTTGTAATAGCTTCAAATTTCAAGTCAAAATTAAGAAAGACTTGATATTAGTGCTCAAGTTTTAAAGAATCACAATAAAGATGAATCTAACACAAGAATCCAGAAAACAATAACAATATTATCATTTTCTAAGAGTCATATTCACTTTCAATCAAGTTCCTACCATCGGCGTTTGATCATCAGTCCAAAGCTAAACTAAAAAGACATTTTTTTTTTCAAAAATAAAAGCGCAATAACATATATTGCACCTCACCCTTAAACCTAATCTAAACATTGTCCTCAATGTTTAACATTTACACATGTAGGTAGAAATCAAAAGCATAAATGAAGAGAAAAGGTTGGAAGATGCACACCTGGATTTGTGTATGAAAGAAAGCTACAAATAAGATAAAACGAAGAAATGGTGTCGATCGAAAAATATCACCTGATTCAAAGAATGTTACTTATCGACACTTTGGGTCGTCTCCCAGTAGCACTAAGTTTAATGTCTTTAGCCAGATATAGTAAAGAAGATTAGGGGGTGATAAATAGAACTTGCAAGTTTGCACATCCTGATTCTCTTTGTTGAATAGCTTAAAATAATACTTCAGCCTTTGGCCATTTACTTTAAACTTTTTTCCATCCTCCAAATTTTGTACAGTAATTGCATTACAAGGGTAAACGTTAATAACAATAAAAGGACCAAACCATCTTGAATGAAGCTTACTTAGAAAGAGTTTGAGACGTGAGTTAAATAGAAGAACTTTTTAGCCAATCTCAAATGTCTTTCTAAGGATCATTTTATTATGATATGCTTTTGTTTTTTCCTTATAGATTTGTGCGCTTTCGTAGGCATTATTCTTGAACTCATTTAACTCATTCAATTGCAATTTTCGTTGATTGTCAACTTGTTTAATCTTGAAGTTGTATTTTTAATTGCTCAATATGCCTTGTGTTTAAGTTTGACAGGCAAATGACAAGATTTACCATACACTACCGAAAATGAGATATACTAATAAGGATCTTGTAAGCTGTATGATAAGCCCATAAAGCATCGATGATGCGTAATGTTCAATCTTTTCTGGTAGGATTCACAATCTTCTCTAAGATCTGTTTCACTTCCTTATTAGAAATCTTAACTTGGCCACTTGTTTAAGGATGATAGGGAGTTGAAACTCGATGGGTAATTCCATACTTCTTGAGTAGTGTTTCAAATGATCAATTACAAAAACAGGTGCCTCCACTGCTAATGATTGCTCGAGGTGTTCAAACCTTGCAAATATGCTATCATTTAAAAAACTAAGAACAACTTTAGAATCATTAGTATGGGTTGGAATGGCTTCCACCCATTTTGAAACATAATCAATAGCTAGGAGTATATAAAGATAGCCATGAGAAAAAGGAAATAGACCCATAAAATCAATTCCCCATACATTAAAAATTTCAACAAGAAGTATAAGGTTGAAGGCATTTGATTCCTCGAATAAAGATTATCTGTTCTTTGACACCTATCACAAGTTCTACAAAATGCATATGCATCTTTAAATAGACATGTCTAATAGAAACCACATTGTAAAATTTTTAACGCGGTCTTTTTAGCACTAAAGTGACCATCACATATATGTGAATGATAAAAATAGAGCATAGAATTATGTTCAGATTTGGGAACGCTCCTTCTTATCACTTGATCAAGGGAATATTTCTATAAGTAGGGATCATTCCAAATAAAATACCTAAAGTCTTCACAAGTTTGTCTTTTTGTGCTCTTGTAAAGTTGTTTGGGATCTTCTTAGTGACTAAGAAATTGATGATGTCAGCATACCAATTATCTTTTGCTTCTAGTACATACAATTGTTTATCAGGAAAGCTTTCACTAAGAGGAAGAATATCTTATTCAGCACTACAATCATGTACAAGTCGGCTAAAGTGATTTGCTACGATATTTTCAGATCCTTTTTTATCTTTGATCTTTATATCAAACTCTTGAAGAAGAAGAATCCATTAGATGAGTTGCGATTTATCATCCCTTTTATTGATGAGGTATTTTAAAGCTGTATGGTCAGAAAATATAATTACTTTAATACCAATAAGATATGATCGAAATTTCTTTAAAGCAAAAATAACAGCAAGTAACTCATTCTCTCTAGTTGAATAATTCAATTGAGCATCATTTAAGGCTCGACTTGCATAATAGATGACATGAGACACTTTGTTAATATGTTGCCCCAACACTATTCCAACAACATAGTAAAGGCATTGCACATGAGCTTGAATGGTAAAGTCCAATCTAAAGGCATGATTACTGGGGCAGAAGTGAGAAGGGCCTTGAGTTTGTTGAAAGCAACTAAGCATTATTCATTAAAGTCAAAGTGAGCATCTTTTGCTAGTAAGTTACACAAGGGTCTTGAGATCCTTGAAAAATCTTTGATGAATCTCCTATAAAAATCTACATGTCCTAAAAAAATATTAAATCCCTTTTACAAATGTTGGAGGGGGTAAGTTAATCACAATATCAACTTTAGCTTTTTCAATCTTAATTCCTTCATAAGAAATTATATGTTCTAAAACTATCCCCTGTTGCACCATAAAGTGACATTTTTCCTAATTAAGCACTAAATTGCACTTTTGACAGCTTTTGAGTACTAATGAGAGATTATAAAGAAATGAGTCAAAAAAAGTCACCAAAAACACCAAAATCATCCATAAATACCTCAATGATGTCTTCTACCATGTTAGAAAATATGCTCATCATGCACCTCTGAAATGTAGCCAGGTATTGCAAAGTTCGAAAGGCATGCACCTATATGCAAAAGTACCATAAGGGCATGTGAACATCGTCTTTTCTTAGTCTTTTGAGGAAATTGCAATCTGATAGCATCCTGAGTAGCCATTCAAGAAGCAATAATAACTTTGACTTGCAAGACGTTCTAACATTTGATCGATAAAAGGAAGAGAAAAGTGATTTTTACGAGTAGTATTATTGAGTTTCCTATAATTGATGTAAACTCTCTACTTTATTGGTACACGTTGTGATATAAACTCATTCTTTTCATTTTTCACCACTGTGATACCAGATTTCTTTGAGACTACTTGAACTTGGCTTACTTATTTACTATCAGAGATGGGGTAAATGATGCCCACATATAGTAGTGTTAGAACCACTTTTTTCACAACTTCTTTCATCATTGGATTCAATCACCTTTGAGCTTCCTTGGTTAATTTTGAATCGCCCTTAAGAAGAATTCTATGCATGTACTTGGTGAGGCTAATTCCTTTGATATCAGCTATGCTCCATTCTATTATCATCTTATGTTATTTCAATACTCGTATCAATTTCTCTTCTTTAAGTGAACTGAGGTTGGAAGCAATTATGACAGGCAATGTTTCTTTTTCTGCCAAGTGCACATTCTTGAGGTGCTCTGGAAGAGGTTTCAATTGTGGGGCTTTAACGATAAAAGGAACAAACTTGGAATTACTTAAAGGGAAGGGCTCAAAAAGAGGGGTATACTTACCTCGAATGAATTAATTGGCTTCTAAATTTGCTATGGTGTAATTCAAGTCCTTATGTTCATTTAGGGTATTTTTGGGATTAATAGTCAAAGCCTTTTTTAATGGATCATTTCCTCGAGTAGAATTGAAAGTGCTTTGTACAATTTGATCTAACACATCAGTAGAAAAATAATTATGTTCATCATTAGGAAACTTTAAAGCATCAAATACCTTAAACTCAATAGTCTCTCCTTGTACAGTCGTAGTTAAAGTTTCCTTCTGAACATCTATCTTTGAACTTGCTGTAGCCATAAAAGGATTTCCCAAAATCAATGGAAGTTCTTTAACTAAAATAGAGTCATCCTCTATCTTAAAGACAAGGAAATCTGCTGATAAGATCAATTCATTCACCTTGATTAAGACATCTTCAAGTAATCCTCTTAGGTATTTTATCGATTGATCAGCCAGTTAGATGCTCACTGCTGTTTCTTTCAGCTCATCTAGATTCAATACTTCATAAATAGAAAAAAAAATATTAAGATAATAGAAGCGTCTAAATCAAATAAACCATTTTCAAACCTGTGTTCACAAATAATGCATGGAATAGTGAAGCTCCTTGAATCTTTCAATTTATGAGGTAGTTTTCTTTGAAGAACTGCTGAGACCTTTTCACTTAATACCACAGTTTCATGTTCTGTGAATCTTTTCTTATTTGAACATAAATTCTTTAAAAACTTTGCATAACTTAGAATTTGTTTGATGCATCAAGTAATGGTATATTCACTTGTACCTTTCAAAATGTTTCCAAAATATCTTTCTGTTGTTGTTCCTTTATCGGCTTCATAAACCTATGAGGAAAATGCATAGTTGATAAATCTAGTTCAACTTTAGAAGAGTTAGGATGATTTACTTTGGAATGCTTGTTATCTTCTTTTGTTTGCTTATCCTTATCTTTTTGTCCAATTTCTTCCCTGCTTCTTAAAGTGATAGCTTTAGCCTGTTTATGATTATTAGGATTGACAATAACTTGACTAAGAAACTTACTATGCTCTCTTTGATTCATTGTTGAAGCAATTTGTCCCATTTGAAGCTCTAATTTTGCAATGGACTTATTAGTTTTTTGCATGAAACTTTTAGTTTCCTGTATAAAACTTTGTGTACTTTGAGCCAAGAAGGTAACAATATCTTCAAGAGCTTTCCCTTGTGTTAGTTGCCCTATTTTATAAAGCTAAGAAGCTTGGCTAAATTGAGCTTGAAACCATGGAGCTTGATTTTGTTGTTCACGTAATTGTTGCTCCATTTGAAGTTGGGGTGATTTCGCCATCCAGGATTATAGGTGTTCGAGAATGGATCATTTCTTGACCTCTGGTTGTAGGTTCCTATCACATTAACTTACTCTTGCTCTTGCATCCTTCAACATGATTCATTTAAATGATCCGATATTTAATAGATAACACAAACTTTGGTGGGTTGGTGTATCATCTTTTTCATGAGGTTAATCAAATTAGTTAATTGATTTTCTAAATTATATGTACTAATCTCATACATTGCAGCTTTCTTTGGTGGTGTCCTTATGTAATTGAACTGTTAGAAATTGGTGGAAATACTCTTAAACATCTCGTTTGCCTGTTTTGCATTTTTATTCATTAATCCACCTCCAGAAATAACATTTACCATCATCCGGTCAGAGTCTAGGAGTTTTTTATAACAATATTGCATGAGAAGCTATTTTTGAATATTATAATGTGGACACGAGCTGAGCAATAGCTTATATCTCTCCTAATACTCATGGAAAACCTCTCCATCATGTTGTTGGATACTTACGATCTCCTTTATGATTTTATTTGGTCCTTTGGGCTGGAAAGAATCTTTGAAGGAATTTTGAAGCTAAGTCAATCCATGTAGTGATCAATGTTGGCGGTAATGAATGAAGCCACTCTTTTGTTTTCTCCTTTAATGAAAAAGGGAAAAGTCTCATCTTGATATCTTCATCATTCATCTCTACCATCGTCATTGTGAAACAAACTTCAAAAAATTCTTTGATATACATATGAGGATCATCTCCAAAATTCCCTCGAAATTAAGGTAATAAATGGGTCATCTCTAATTTTAGCTTAAAGTTTGCTGTTGCGATTTGCAAATAAACAATACAAGAAGGTTGATTTGTAGCTTAAGGTACTGCAAAATCCCGTAGAGGACGTTCCATGTTATTGACCACTCGATTTTCCACATTGTTGGTTGTTACTTGAATTTCTTCTATTGGATGTTTCAAATGTTGAGCTTCTTACTGAATTCGTATAGTTTTCTCAAGTTCTTGGTTCCAGGAAAGAAGTTCTAATCCTAATGAACACTTTCCTTGTATACACAAATGAGTACCTTGCAAAAACAAAACTAAGTGAATAAAAAATACGCAAATTAAATAACAGTCCCCGACAATGGCTTTCCTTGCATACACAAATGAGTACCTTGCAAAAACAAAACTAATTGAATAAAAAATATGCAAATTAAATAACAGTCCTCGACAATGGCCCCAAAAAAATTTGTTGATATGAAATAAACACTTAAATAAGTAATAGATCTCAATACGTTTTACCTTGCAAATGCACAAATCACCGTAATATAGTATAATAAGTAAGGATCGATCCCACAGAAACTGTATTAAATGCAATTCTAAAAAAATAATAAAATAAAAACTAATACAAACTTTTTTTAAATTGAACGAACTACTCTATGAAAAATTTAAAGTAATTAAACACTAGAAAATAAATTGAATGAAAAATTAAAATAAAAAACTAAAATTATAATTTTACGAGGTTACAGAATCAATGAGGAAATATAGTTAAGGCAAGCAATCCACCATTAGACAATCATATATTAATGTAATTGTATTAAATCTCATCAATTGTTGATGAAGATGTTTACAACATATCCAAGGCTAGTGGAATATGTGTATTTGATTCTTATAATATATGTAATATGAATGGTGTGTACATAAGACATGCATTTTCACATAAAATTTGGCATAATGTGTACCTAAATTCACAAGTGAGAACCCATTAAAAATCAAAGAATATAACATCACAAAGACTTACGAACATGATGTGTATCTTAAATACCCCATAAACCAATTCACATAAATAGGTTCTTAGGCCACTCACTTGTTGCAAATTGATAGCATGACGATATAGTAGTCCACATGCAATCACAATTAAAATAATTTAAAACATCATCCTAAGGTGATCAAGCTCAGAACTTTGTAATAAATTTTAATTAAAACAGTGAACATAAATTCATCAAATAAAATACTGAAATTTAATTAATTAACATTAATAAATCATGTTTAGAATTTCAATACAAACCTCAACTATAAAAAAAATAACTATTCATGTTCTTGAGAAAATTAAAATTAAAATAAAACAAAATTTAATAATAAATAATAAAAAAAAACTCAGATTTTGCTCTCTTGTTTCTCCCTTGCAACTCATGTTCTCCTCACGACTCTCTTGTAGCTCTCTCTCTTATGGCTCTTTCTTCTATTGGTGTGAAAAACTTCTATTTTTATAGATAAATTTCATTGCAATCTTATGCAAATTTAACTTAGAACATATGGGCCCACTTTTGCTTTAAGCCCAAAAACTTTTTGCAAGCCAATTTGTCGTGAACTTCACTTGGCAAATTATATAATAATTTTTAATTTAATTTTATACTCAATTTTATTTACTTTTTAAACTTTAAAAATTTATAACTTAACGTTCTAAAGTCGGATTGCTTGCATCGTTGAATTTGTATTATCAAGATCTTTCCATCAAAACCCAAATTAATATGCTTCTGCCACTTCTTAAAATTAGTCAAATCTGATAGCTATTTACAAAATAAGATATAAGATTACTTAAAATAAATAAATTAACTAATAAAATTATTAAATTAAAATAAAGTATAACTCTTAAGAATTACTAATAAATAAGAGTAATAATTAAATTAAAGAGAAATAAAAATATATAAACTAATGACCGAATAGAATGGGGCACACCTAAGGCCTAAACTAACCTAATTTCTTTTTATATTTAATTTCTACCTAGATTGAGTACTTTACAGTTAAAGTGAGGCAATATTATATGGTATATCCTTGAATTTCATTAAATGAGTGAAGATTTATATGAGGAGAGAGAAAATAAAAATGTGTTATGATGAAAGAGATTTTTAAAATCTAATAAATAAGTAATTTAAATAAATGGGTATTGTTAAAGAGAAAAAGAAAATGAACAATAAAGGAAAAATAAGAAGAGGAAAGTTAAAAAATTGAAATTTTCGATCACATAATTTGGTTGGGTTGGCAGGCTAGCTAGCATGCACTTACGCGTGGATGTGTCACACTCAACTTTGTTCTCTAGCTCTTTTCGACTTTACAGCCATGGATTTATGGATTGAATATCTCTCTTAATTAACATCACTTGCATTAATTTGCTGGAATAAGCTATATCAGAAACCAAACCAGCTAATAATGAAGCTACTGCAATGAAATTGAATTTAGCTCTTCAAAGTGTAACATATTATTCGACACTGCAGAGAGCTTCACCCGAAAGAGTCTTTAGGTTCCAAGACATTCATACAATCTTCACTACAACAAGAATCAATGGGGCTCCTTACAATTCATGAGCTTGCTTTCGTATTTGGGCTCTTAGGTATGATCCCTAATTTTCTCTCATATACATATGTATCTTCGAGACATCCTCCACGTTGAATATTTTATTTAAATTTTACTTTGAATTCTTATCATCAGCTGATTCTTCTTGTATTTTCTTATCCTACAAACAGGTAACATAGTATCATTCTTGGTGTTCTTGGCGCCAGTGTAAGAATCTCTATATTCAAATAATTCTATATATATTTACACGTCTCTAATTTATTGTATTTTTCTTCTGTTCTCAGGCCAACCTTCTATACAATTTTTAAGAAAAAATCATCAGAAGGATATCATTCAATCCCATATGTGATTGCACTTTGTAGTGCAATGTTGTTATTGTATTACGGTTTCCTCAAGTCAAAAGTAATCCTGATTATCACCATCAACAGTATTGGATGTGTAATAGAAATTGCTTACCTAATATTGTACCTCATATACGCACCGAAGAAGGAAAAGGTAAATGTTAATTTCATGTACCTATAATCTTAGATTTAATTATATAGGATTCTTGTACTTAAAGATTTCAACGTAAATTTAAACTTGCAGAAATTCACAACGAAGTTGATAATCATTTTCAACATTGGCGCCTTTTGCTTGTTGATGGTTGTCATCAATTTTCTGGTAAAGGGTCCTCAACGAGTGAACGCCGTCGGCTGGGTCTGTGCGGCCTATAACATTGCCGTGTTCGCAGCTCCGTTAAGCATCATGGTAAAATTTTTAAGCACAAGCAAGACATTCTTGAATTAGTCAGTCAATTTGCTATACACATCTTCGTACACTATTTTCAATTTAATAAATAATGTTGCAGAGGACGGTGATAAAGACCAAAAGTGTAGAGTATATGCCGTTCTCTCTTTCATTTTTCCTCACTCTCTGCGCCACCACATGGTTCTTCTATGGAATTTTTGTCAAGGATATGTTCATTGCAGTAAGTAATAATTAACAATATTATTGATAGTTTGATACATACATATATATATATATATATTATTGTATCATATCATTAACATTATGGGATTTTGGATATGGTCAGTTGCCAAATGTGTTGGGATTCTTGTTTGGAACTGCTCAAATGATCCTGTACCTCGTATACAAAGGCAAACAAAGCAAAGAGACAAATCAAAAGCAGCGACAATATATAGACATGGAGCTTCAACAAGAAACCAACAATTAGCTTCACAGGCTTAATGAATCAAATCATAACAACAATGTCTGATCAAATAGCATTTATATTTATATATGGAAAATAATTATATATCTGATCTTCTGGATCAGAATGCATATGTATTTGCGTTCTGAAGATGAAATCCAAGGCTAGGACCATAAGAGGATTTAAGATTGAGCAGTGAAATGAACAAAAAGCTGCCCTTTCAAAATATTGTATCGAGTATCATTAAATTTACATGTGGTGCCACTTGGCTCAACAACTTAAATAAATCCACTCTGACTCACCATCTCTCGTCCTCAATTTCTTCATTTTATATAATGATCTGTTTTGTCGATAAATTATGTTTCAATGACCTCTTAAGACAACTAATTTGTCAGACAAATAGTTATGAATATTATATATATATATATATATATACACACACACACATACACACACAAACACAGACTTTCTTACAAATTAATGTGCTAAAAAATTACGGTATTATGTCGTTGTCACTTGTTCAATATTTTTATGAGGATAAAAAAATTATATAAAAATACAATATTGAAATGCTAAATCTCACTTGTTCTATATTCTTACAAATTGATAATATAATATTTATATAAAAAATTTAGACTTTTAGTATTATTAAACAATAATGTTCAATATCACAAAATTTATTTTAAAAAAAAAGTGCATCCTAAATGTCATGTCATTTTTTTTTGTATAAATTGTTAAAATATGTGATTAATAATTTTAAAAATTATAAATATTTATTATTTAATGAATGAATACATCTCACTTGTCATGTACATTTTTTGAAATATCTAGAATTTTTCATTATTAAATAATTATTATAAAATTAATATTTTACTTTTGGGATCATGTGAATCTAATCATTTACCAATAGACAATAAAAGAGTCCCTAATTTTATATAATTTTAGTAAGGTAAATTTATATTATTATCTCAATAATTTTTCATTAACTTTTTTATTTTAATAATTGTGATTTACAATTTTATACCCTGTAAAGAGTAATTCTGCTCTCATTTTTTCATTCTGTTATTTTCGATTTCTCGCAATTTTAATTTATTTTTATTAGCATATATATAATACATATAGGAATATATTTGTGAATTTAAGTTTACGTAAACAAAGCTTTTATGTATTATATTCACGAATAAAAATAATAAAATGATGTAAAGCAATTATATGATATTTGTTGCATATGCTTATGAATTTATTTCACAAATATGAATCAATTATCTTAAAATTTTCTCATTTCTCATTGGGCTTGATTTTTTTTTTAAATTTTTTTTGTAAATTTCAATATTATTTTGGCGAAGGAAATTATTCGGTTTATGATTTTTTTTTTTTTATTTCGTATAAGCCCCATCAGACAACACAACAAATAATAATAAAAATAAGTGTGGTGCTATTACCAAAACAAACAACGTTGGGAAATGCTAAGTGACTTAGAGGTGGTAAATAGGACAAGTGACTCGGGCTCGGCACCGCCCAGTCCGTGTACAGTAGCGACTCAACATTACCCTACGTAATTAATATTTACAATATGGCACAAACATGAGGTACGAACTAGGTTAGATTGAAGGATTATGCCCGCGGGTTATTTTCGCATGACATATTGGCCCGATAGACCCGACCTACCAGCCCAACAACAATAATTTTTTAGTTTCTTTATAAATCTCATTTTTTTTCCTTCCTGTAAACGAGAAATACTAATATACAATTCAAGAAAAGGTGTTGAGTTTTTAAGTTTAATTTATTAAATTTAAACTTTGCTTCAAATTAACTACACAATCAAATATAAGTTTTAAAATAAAGAGAGTAAAAAGAGAGATTAAACACCTTGAATTTATAGTGGTTTAATACAACCTTGTCTATGTCTACTTCTTCAAGTTTCACTTGAAGATTTCACTATGAACAAACCTTAAAATTTCAAGACTCAATTTATAATCAAGAAGATTTTTGATACTCTTTCAAGCCTTATAAGTGATTCTCTCTCAATCACTCACCCTCACTCAACCCAAGTGAAGAACAAGTTTTTATAACCCAAGACTTAATTTACAACCAATGAAATTTTTGATACTCCTTCAAACCCTTACAAATAATTCTCTCCCAATCACTTAATTTTACAATACCCAAGTAAAAGATAATTTCTTTCACTCTTTTACAAATAAGAATAAATGTAAAAAATGAAGTACACCTTCAAATAATTCTCCAATAAGAGAGAATATTACAAATAAAAGAATAAGGTGTATAAAATGTGTTTATAGTATGTTGTAAGCTCAAAATTTAATTTTAAAGCTTGAAAGATATTTGAAGCACTTAGATTTTGAGAAAAAATATTCAGAACTACTTATGAATGAACATAGGACTTCTATTTATAGTTAGGGTTTGAAAACTAGTTGTTAATTCAAATTTCGAACGCAAATGGTCGACCTTTTTTTAAAACCGGTCGACCGGTTCTGGAAAAGACGAGTAACAGTCATAAATAGCTCAACAACTGGTCGATCGATTGCATGAACCGGTTGATCGATTCAAACCGGTTGATCTGTTTGAAGAACCGATCGGCTGATTCCTCTTGCTAGGTTTGGTTTTACACATTTTGAAAATCTTGCAATTTAGTCTCTTTTTCAGTTTTGAAAAATAAAATTAAGTCTTTATTCTAGGTTTCAAAAGTGTCTGTCGATGTATTTTATAAGTATTAAAAGTATGATTTTACACCAAATAAATGAACTTACAAACTTACACACATAAAAGCTTATTTTTTAAGATTTAAGAATAAATACCCCTATCTTGTATCTTAATTTTTTAACTTAAATCATTGTTGCTTCGTTATTCATTTTCGTAATTGAATTAATATATTTGTTATCATCAAAACATGAGTTTGTATGATACTAAGGTCAACAAAACGAAATTTAATTTTTAATCAAGTACACTTGATATTCTATTTACCATGTTTTTAAATTTTAAATGTAATGATGTAAATTTAAATTTATTTTTCTATTGCTATAATATCGAATTTAATCTTGAGATATAATGTAATTTGTTGTATTTTAATTATGATTTTAGTTTTTATACTTATTTTGATGAGTATATTATTGTATTTCCTAATTCTAATTTAATAAATAAATGATGAATGTTATACTTGAAATTTATTTAACTACTATTAGTTGAAAATTTTTAAAAAATAATCAATAGACAATAATCATCAATATTGTATTCAATCAATCTATTATTATAACATTGTATTTTAATCTTTAGATATAATGTTAATTTAATATATTTTAATTATAATTTATAACTTTTATAACTGTGTAAATGTAATTATTGTTGTATTTTCTAATTATAATTTAACAAATAAATAGTGAATGTTGTACTTCTAAAATTATAATTTATTTTAAGTTTTATTATTTTAAAACTATAAAAAAAATTAATTAACTGACAATTATAATATTGTATTTAATATTTAGGTATCTCAGTCATAATTTATAATTTTGTTAATGTGTAATTTCTATTTTTTAATTCTAATTAATATAAATAATTGGCGAATGTTGAACTTGTAAACTTGTATTTTATTTAATCTATTTTAAAACTTTAAAAAATTAATCAATTGACAATTATTATTAACAAATATTCTAATTTATTTAATTATGTTTTAAAGTTTTAATATGATATAACTTGATTAAATATAATAGATAAATAAATATATATTTAAAATTATTTTTTATTTATTTTACTATTACGGGTCCACAGGCCGACCCATAATACTATTTAAATGGTCCAATAGTGATAGTATGCTAGGCTTATAGGTCGGCTAAATAAGACCCATAAGCCCAATGACACGATTTATCAGTACCTAATTGATCATGTTGGACCTAAAAATGTTTAAATGTACCTAAGCTGGTCCAACACAAACACTACAAGCTTTGACTTGCTTGTCATGCAAATCTCGTGTGGGTCAAGTTTTCAAGAGTCGTACCACCTGTCACTACCCATTTGCCACCTCTAATGTGACTTTACTTTATTAAGATTTTAAAATGACTAAACCTCAAAATCCAAAAAAGAATACGAGCTAAGGGTTATATTTAAGGGCCTGGTTTTTTTTAGCCCAATATTAATATCCCATCTTAGAAAGCCCAAAAGTATTGATATCTAAAAAATTTCTAAACCCTAGAATTTTTTTAAGAAAATATTTGGAGTATTAACATTCAAATTCTTAAATTTTAAAATAATCACGAATAAAAATATAATTTATGGTTCTTTTTATAAATAGATCACTACTTTAAAGGGTAAAATAGAAATTATCTTCTAAAATTTAGAATAAAATGTAAACCCTGTTATTTAAACAAAGCGGTAAAATAGATATTAAATGATATTTATTATCACATGTACATGATTTAAGAGTAATGAACATATTAACGAGATTTAGGTGAATTTAAATTAAGTTTAATGATATAAATACAATGAATTTAATGTTATGATTTGGGATTTAACATAAGTTAAATTTTAATATATTACCTTACACTGACGCACTCGGTGATACCTATAATTGGTAGTAGATAATTGGTAGTAGAAAATGTTAAAATCTATTATGAGTATGAAAAGATCGATACTTGGAATAAAAGTATCAATACATTCTTTGAATGTATCGATGCACTAAAGATGCAAATCGATACTCATTGAATGGATCAATACCTATAAAGAAAGATATCGATACTTTGAAGTCAGAGACTTAATAAGAAATTACAAGTCGACCAGATCGATACTTATAGAGAAAGTATTGATACATTTTAAAATAGTGAGTTCAAAAATAATTACAAGATAAACCAAATTGATACCTTCATCAAAGGTATCGATACATAGCTAGACAAAAAGTTCGAAATTAATTACATGTTAAACCAGATCAATACCTTCAACAAAGGTATCGATACATTGAAAAGAGAGAAATTGATACATAAAGGCAAATATATCGATACTCGAGGTTGATGAAAATTTCATAATTGAATTTTTTAAGGAATGGATTGATACCTAGACCAAATTTATCAATACCCAACCCAAAAGTATCGATATTTAGTGTAAAAGTATCGATACATAATACAGATTTGGGTTAAATTCAACGAGCAATTTATTTTTTTCATTTATTTTTATAAATACCTAAGGAGGGATTCGACGCTAGTGTCTTCTTCATTTGAGTATTCTCTCTTTCTCTCTTAAAAATACTCTCTCTCACTAACACTCACATAAATCCTTAAGCCTCATAAATTTCTTCAACTATTTCGTCCAAACTGGTTGTTAAACGATTTCTCATCTTTTCCTCTATAATGTAGTACCATATTTGGACTTAAAACGGGCAAGAAATAACAAAGAAAAAACTAGAGTTTCAAAGAGAATTTGGGGGTTTTACGTCCAAACGACAATGTGAGGATTATACAAACTTATACAAGTTAAAGGTAAGTCTATTAACTCATTTTAGGCTTGATTTTAATATTTGATAACAAGTTGAAATCTTAGAGATTATTGTTCACCCGAACTTTACATTAATTTGCTTAGGAAACGTAGTTTTGTATAAATTGGTGATATTAGAAAGTATATAAAGTTAAAAAATGTGTCGAATATAACTTGGAATGTGTATACCCAAATTAGATATAAATACGAAATTTGGAATAAGTATGGCCATGGGATTTTGTTATTAGAAATCGGATAAATGACTCGTTAATAAAGTCTCGTGAGACGATATGTGCCAACCAAAGAATTTTAAACATATTGTTCACGCACATGATATTTATTGCATAATTATTAATTATTTAGAATTTTGAAATTCATTATATTATATATGTGTGATATTAGGCATCGAGCACCCAAGAGAGGGACATATTAGGTGCGACGATCAGTAAAGTAATAGGAGTGAATACCTTCCCCTTATTGTGAGTATATTTCACATGTTTTCAAATATTTAAAACTGTTTAATGAAACTTATTATTTTATAAATTAAGAAATAGTTTTATTATTGTTATTTTATAAAAAATGAGAATAGCCTGTAGATCGGATAAATATATGTGTTGCTAAGAGGCCAAATTTGATTGAAAATGCATGCTTTATAATGATGTTGATAATGAAATGTTTATAAATGATTTTGATTGTAGATTGTATTGGTGAGTTGGCCGGGAGGGCCCAGTTTGTATGTGACTGTAACTACAGGGTAGTAGCCTAAGAACGGACCTACTTATTGAGAAGTCGCCTAGGTGAGTGCGCCGTAGGTGAGGTAGTTATACGGGTAGATGTTATAGAGTTGCCCACCTGCGAGATTGTCAAGGATAGTCATGAGTGTCACCGCATGACTACTCGAGGCTAATGTCAGTGATAGGCTGGATTTGGAAATTAACATGCACTCTTTATCTTAAAAAGACTGTTTTTTTTTATTAAATGAGCATTATTTTCTGTGCATAAAGTCCACTGATTGTTTCAGGGTTACCATGGCCAAGATAATGACCGGGAAAGAGAGGTAGCCTGATGATTTTGAATAATAGGCCATGATTTCCTTAAAAATAAGTTATTTTCCGCAACAAATTGTTTTATATATAATTTTATTTTTGTTCACTCATGAAGTATACCCTTGTTTGCTCACCCCCACATCTCTCGGTTTCAGAAAATAGAGCGAAGTAAAGAGCATTATTAGGTGGTGATGATTAATTAGGGGTGTAAAGCTCTTAGGTATTGGTTTTGTCATCGACTCACTAGTTGTGTAAGATAGTCTACTGGAGGTTTATTTAAAAAATTTATATATATGTTTATTTATGGATGTAAATCAATGAAATTGGATATATATTATATATGTATTTTGAATTAAAATATATTTTTATTTATAAGATGGTTTGAAAATATCTCGGAGAGACAAGATTGGATAAATAACTATATAGGGACAGATACCCAAGTAGTCTTACGAACCTAAAAGACATGTTCCGAAATTTAGGATATATCTTGATGGTCTGTGGTAGTTGTCACGTATGGACCCCACAAGCGGAAGCGTGACATAAAATGCACCTAGATCATGAATAGGCTCATAAGATTCTCATTCTCATGTTTTTTTTTTTTTGGTATTTATATGAATGTTGTTAATTTATAACATTTTTTAAACTAAAAAATTTATTTAATAAAATTTTGTAGTATTGTATGTGTTATTTGTTGTAAATAAACTATTAACTCGAACATAAATATAAAATAGAAATGAAAAAGAAAGAAATTTTTTATAGAGAAGCTCAATAAACTTTCTTAAGTTTTTCTTATTTTCTTTCAAATGAATATACAATCTTATTTATAAGAAAAGATAAGGAGTGTAATAGATATTTTACAAATAGGTCTAATTGATAATTTACATTAATGTTAAAGTGGTGAAAGAAAAGATAAGGAGTGTAATAGATATTTTACAAATAGGTCTAATTGATAATTTACATTAATATTAAAGTGGTGAAGATATTGGCAGTGGAATTCACCAATGAAATTACAACATTCCCCCCTTAGATTTCATCGCTTTTAGTTACATGGATATGTATAATACTACCCCATTAAAAACCTTACCAGTAAAATCCTGTGGGATAAAACTTGGACAAAGGGAAAAGAGTACAATACAAATTTATCCAAAAATTTACATAGTTTTTCGTTTGTAATAGAATACTCCTCTTAATAAAATTCTCCCTTTTAATATAATAAATATCAACCTGTGAATTTGTGGAGTGGACACATGCCAATGCTATGTACTAACTTCTCAAAACTTGATGTAGGTAAAACTTTAGTGAATAGATTGATAAAATTATCAGAGGAGCATATCTATTTGACATCAATTTGTTGACTTTACTAGATCTTATGAGTGTAGAATAACTTAGGTGATATTTTTTTTTTGTTTGGTCTCTTTTAATGTATTCTTCTTTAACTAGAGCAATACAAGCAGCATTATCTTCGTAAATTGTTGTTGGAATATCTGTGGCAGAAGATAGATTGCATGTACTTTGGCTATGATGAATAATGGATCTTTATTTGCTTCATGTAGTGCAAGAATTTCATAGTGATTATAAGAAATAGCAACGAAAGTTTACTTTGTGGATTGCCATGAGATTGATGTATTGTAGTAAGTAAAACTATATCCTATCTATAAACGAGTTTTATGAGGATTAGAAAGATAACCAACTTCTGCATAACCAACTAGTTATAGATTTTGCATTGGTTTATTAGAATAAAATAATCTTAAATATATTGTTCCCCGAAGTTAACAGAGAATATGCTTAATGTCATTCCAATGTTGAGGTTTAGGTGCAAAATTGAATTTGGCTAATAAGTTCACAGAGAAAGTTATGTCTGATCTAGTACATTGAGTTAGATATAATAAGGCTCCAATTGTATTAAGATATGATGCTTCCAGACCTAGTATCTTTTCATCATCTTCTTTAGGGTGATATAAATCCTTTTTAGGATCAATAGACCAAAAAAATCATAGAGGTGCTTAATGGATGAGCTTTATTGTCACGTCCGAAACTTGGGGTCCTCCTGTGACAACCGCTACAAACCTTAATAATACACTCTATATACTCGGAATATATTAAGAGAGCCTGTAAGATTTTCATTTAACCTACCAATTATAAAAACCAGAAAATAATTTATAAATCAATAACTCTCATCTGAGGGATTATTATCAAAGAATTGATCATCCATGATCAATTCATCCAAAACACATATCAAATAAATAAAATATCATTATCATGGGAATCATTTCCCATCGAGTTTAAACATATAGAAGTAATTATATAAAATATTTAGTTACAAATTCATTACAATAACCAAATGACTCTATCTAGTGGAACAAAACACATGAGTGAGTCAAGAGAAGCCTACCCAGAGCGTCGAAGGCTCTCAATGGCTACCACTAACTTGATGAGTACTAATATGCCTAACTTGAAAGCTGAAATGGGGAGGAGTGAGTATATGAATATATTCAGTGAGTAAATAAAATATACATATATACATACATGCACACGCATTTCTAAATTTCAGAAATTGGGATTTGCTTTATAATATACTCAAAAGTATATATATACATATTCATTTAATCAAATAACTAGAAAATAATTTAAAAGTCTGCATATAGTTTTAAATAACCAAAATAGGCCAGCCATACTTTCTCAAAAGCTACCTTGGCCGTGGTAACTTCGAAACTATCAATAAGTCTTTCATGCATAAAATTATACGCAATAAATTCTTATCAAATAAAAATTATTTCGCATGCTTTATAAAATTATTTATTTTTTGTAAAACATGCATTTATAAAAGCATACGTTCGTCTTACTGATATTAACTCCGAGTAGTCACTTAGTGACACAAGTGATTATCCTCATAATATTCTTCAAATTCAAGATATCCTTATTAAGCTGCCAAAACTTTCCATAGGGTATATATATCCACACTGATGATATCATATTAGTAGTTTTAATTTGAAATTAATGATATCATGTCGTGTAAGTTTGTATTTTCAATGATGAACAAATTTATTGTAATGTTAATTTAATTTGTGGATAATAAAATACATTTGAATGTGTTAAGAATAAAAAAAATTGTAAGTGATTATACTTATGTGTAAACTGAACAATTTTCTGTGAGAATTGTGTTTTAAGCTTAACAGGATCGACATTTAGAACCAAATGATCGACACTTTTGCAAAACAGATTGATACTATGTCACACAGATTGATACACTTAAAAAGATTGATACTTAAAGTTCAAGATATCGATATCTTCACAAGACCGAGAGTTCAAATATAATTACAAATCGGACCAGATTGATACCCAGAGGATAAAGATCGATACATGTAGAGAAGATTGATATTCAAAGTTCACAAAGATTGACCCTTTGCAAGTCTAAGAGTTGGGAAATATTTACTAAGTGAACCAGGTTGATGTATGTGTTGAAGAAATCGATACTTTGCAAACTCGAGAGTTTAAAAATAATTACAAGGTAAACCAGATCGATACATGTGTTGCAGAGATCGATACGTTGCAAACCTGAGAATTTAAAAATAATTACAAGATGAATCAGATCGATAACTGTATTAAATAGATTGATATGTGAAAAGTCAGAGACTTCCGAGTTATTTACAAACTCACTCAGTTCACTACGTAAAGAAGAAAAGATCGATACTCGGGATCGAATACAAGTTCAAATTCAAATTTGACTTAAAAAGATCAATGCTTTAACTGAACAGATCGATACTTTAAGATATTTTAAAGCTTAACGATAACTTCTGCACCGTTTATGGCGAACATTAATTGCACTAAATAAAGCCATTGGACACAAGGTTTTTCATAACAAGAAAAAATATAAATAGAATAATTTCAGACAAGAATAAGAATAGAGAACAATCCTCTTGATCTTAAGAAATGGGAAAATCCAACTTTCTCTCTCTACTATATTTACCTTGTAACCACCTTTGAGAGAAATTTATTTGTTTGAGCGTATTGAGAAATTCACTTTAGAAAGAGAGTTGAAAACAGAATTTTATATCTGATTAATTTGAGTTTATTTTCACTCGGTATAACAAAGATTGAATTGGGTTACTCTTCACCTGTAAAAGAAAGTGTACGGTTGCCCTTCACTATAGAAGAAGTAGTATTATGTTCCACTTAACCCAAAGAAATAAGGAGATAATTAAACATCGGTAGTGAGCCAAAACCTAGAGAGTAAACATAGGCCAATCTTGTTGAACTACTATAAATCATGTGTTTGCAATTTCTCTCTTTACTCTTTTATTTATTGCATAGCATTGTTAATTACATTCATTTTAAGTTTTAAATTTTTAAATAACCCAATTCACCCCCCTCTTGGGTATTGCCATCTAGGACAGTACGCATATTTGTGCATGATATACAGTAGGCTTGTCATGGATATTCTCCCTTATACCAGCCCCACTGCGGTTCTACTCACCTATGCGGCCTCTCAATAGATTCATCCATAGGCTACCTCCCTGTAACTATAGTAAATAAACAGGTCCACTGGCCTTATATCAATATTCAACCTTATCGGCCTCATTACCAATATACATGCATAAAATAAATCAATTTTAATCAATGATATAATATCATATAAACAAATCCTGCTTCTAAGGCCATTTCAACATGTATATCAAATAGATTTTTAACAGTAGACTAAACAAATATTTATCCTAATATCATGTAAAACACATATAAACAATTTCATTTCAAGTTTCTTTTAACACGAAAATCACTTGTTTAACATACATACATATATATATACATACATATATATATATATATATGTATGTATGTAATAAATTTACTCACAATAAGGGGAGGGTAACCACTTCCACTAAGGGTCCTTGTGCCCACTCGTTACTTATTCTGGATTCTCAAAGCCTAATACCACACATGCATATAATAATGAACTCCACGATTCAAATGATTAAACTTAAATGCACTAAATGCAATGCTCATGAAAAACATGGCTAAAATCTCTTACTTTGACACATATCACGAGGCTTAACTAACGAAAGTTATTTATCTAATTTTCAATAATGAAATCTCATGGCCAACTTATTATAATTTTACATTTTCTTCTAAAACGGATATACACATTCCGAACCAACGTTTCATATTATACAAAATACTACAATCAATGAAATGTGGATTTCAAACAATAACCATCATATATAACCATCAAAATACTTCAATTAACCAAAATTAACACAATTTATCATTTCTTATGTAAAAATCAATGTAAATCCCAAATGAACAGTAAACCCTAAGGTTTGAACATGTATCAAATCTTAAAATCAAACTTCTATCAAATTAATAAACTTATTAGTAACTTGTAGAAGTCCGTAGCAACCTTTAATTGCCGATTAAATGAAAAATCCCTAAATTCTCTTCGAAACTCTAATTCCTTCCTTGTTTCCTCTTGTTGTTTTCAGTCCAAAATAGTATCAAATTGAAAAGGAGAGGATGGGTAATCAATTGGCAATAAAATTTTGAAAGAAAACATAGAGGATTTGAAGAGATCTTGAGAGATAGAGAGAGAAACATTTTCTAGAGAGATAAAGAGTAATACGAATGAAGAAACACTGAAGAGTTAACCTCTTCATGGGTATATATATATATATATATAATTAAGCAAAAATACCAAAATATCCTTAAAAAATCTAAGAAATTCTTAAACTGCCTGCCGAATTTTACCTAGATTTGCCAAAAGTGTCGATACTTTATACTCAGATATCAACTTGTTTTGTGAAGGTGTCGATACTTTTAACTCATATATCAGTACTTTCATAAAAATCTAAATCTGAAAATTTTTTCGATCCTGAGTATCGATACGTTATACTCAGTGAGATCGTTGTATGTGTAAGCGTAAGGTATCATACAAAAACCCAATTTATGCTAAACCCATAATACTCAATACACTCAATCTCATAACATGAGCTAATTTAAACTTAACTGAGACTCGATAAAATGTCAGCTAACCATGAACCATGTATGTGCAAAAATGAAAGTCATTTGATAACTTTTAACCCTTCAAACATAAGGTTTACACATTAAACACCTCAAAAATCTTCTCTTAAAGAATATAAAATAACATCTCATATAAACCTCCTATATTTATAGCTTAGGCTTCCTTTTTGATCAATGAATTCAATTACTTATAATCAATCCTTAAAAATTTCTTAAAAACAAACACAAAATATGTCCATAATCAAAAGCCACTTAATATAATTCAGGATTATAGCTAGGATAATTGCTTTCACAAAAATCACAAAATTTATACTTAATATAATCACATAAAATCGGAACAATAGTCCTAAATATTTCCCTAACCTTTCTTGAATCATAAACAATCATAAAAGAAAATTATTCAAGGAAGTAAATATACCTTTCATGACCTAATTTCAAGCCTCATCATTTTACTTTCCACCTAAGATATGTATTAACATTCTTCAAAGAGACTTTACTATGCTTCCCTAATGAGAATAAATCAAATTGTCATTTCTCAGGGCTTACATTTATTCATATTGGAAAGTTTTAAAATCTTCTCAATATAAGCATATTAATGGATGAATATTTCATTAGATTAGTGTTCGATCTGTGGACCGAGAGAATATTTAGTTTTTCTCAAATACTTTATTTCAAACTTCTTTTTCGATATTTAGTATTTTACAGTCTTTGAAACCTCTTGAGGAGTTCTAATTATATTCATGTCGTCGACATATACTGCTACAATAGTGAATCCAAATTTTGATTTCTTTATGAATACGAACGAGTAATTAGAATATTAATATATCCTTCTTTTATCAAATATTAACTCAAGTGGTTATACCACATGTGCCTAAATTGTTTCAATTCATACAAAGATCTTTGTAGTTTGATTGAGAACAAACTACGATCCTTTAATTTATATGGTTTAAGTATTCTAAATCCTTCAAAGATTTTCATAAAGATCTTGGTGTCAAGTGACTTATTTAAGTAAGTTGTCACTACATCCATAAGATGAATATCAACTCTTTCTAAGACTGTCAAATTTATTAGAAATTAAAACGTAATTATATCTATAACAAAATATTATGTTTCATTAAAGTCAATTTTAAGTCTCTGTGAGAAACCTTGAGTAACAACTCGTGCTTTATATCTTATGATCTCATTGTTTTCATTACATTTCCTTATAACTACTCATTTGTATTCAATGGATTTGACATTTTTAGGTGTTTAGACTACAAATCCAAAAACTTCACATTTGACAAGAGAAGTCAATTCTACCTGAATTGCTTCTTTTCATTGAAGCCAATAATGCCTTTGTCTACATTCATCAACAGTTTGTGGGTCATCTTTCATATTTTCAGTAGCTATTGTAAAGAAGAATACATTGTTGATGATTATTTCATTATGATTCTACATTTCTCTAGTATATGCAAAATTTGTATATTTTTCTTCATTTTTCAATTCTAGTGCCACTATAGAGACAATTACTGTTTTAGGGACAAATGTCACTTTAAAGGCATATGTTGCTTCAGAGATAGGTGTCGCTTCAGAGATGAATGTCACTTTAGGAACGAATATCACTTCAAGAATATGTGTCACTTTAGGGACATGTGTTGCTTTAAGGAAATGTAACTCTTTTGAAGCTAGTGGTTCAAAAATGTGGGTATATTTATTACTAAAGTATTATTTTCAATAAGATCCAGATTTTTCAATTTTCTCTTATCCAAAATAGTATTTTTTGAACCAATTGGTCTACCACACTTTTGGCATATTATAGACGATTCATTTACTTCTTTATGATTAGATAATTCTTCAAAAACAATCACCCGGGCTGGTGTATTGGTAGCATAAATATATGAGTTAAGTTACTCTTGCATTATCAGATATATCTAGTAATTGATTTGCAATTTGCTAAAGCTACACTATCATTCCTACTTTATTTTCAGATTAATTAATGCAAGGATCAAGATAGGACATAGTAACTGTTTTCCAAGAAAGTTCAAAGCTTAATGTCGCAGCATGCAAAATAGTATGTTCTCATGCAGAAATTGGTAATTTAGTACGTAATAGTAAGGTTCAAGCAATTACGTGGAATCGTTTGATATGTGATTTAGCTAATCCATTTTATGTATGGACATGTAGAAATGATGCTCTATATCAATCTCTACTGACATACAATAATTATCAAATGTCTTAGAAGTAAATTCACTAGCATTATCTAGACGTATAGTCTTGTTTGGATAATTAAGGAATTGTTCCCTTAATCTAATAATATGTGCAAGCAATTTAGTAAATGCAACATTATGAGTAGATGATAAACAAACATGTTACCAACGAAAATATGCATCATTTAAGACCATAAAATAATGAAATGATCCACTAGGTGGGTGAATATACTCACAAATGTCTACATGAATTCTCTATAAGAATGATGAGGATTCAAAATCAATTTTAAAATATGATGGTCTAACCACCAGTTTTCTTTGTAAGTAAGTGGTACAAATATTCTCATTGGACAATAGAATATTTTTGTTCTTTAATAAGTATCCATGAGAATTCTCAATAATTCTACGCATCATTGTACATCCTAGATGACCAAGACGGTTCATTACTACGTAGCTCTCAATTGCATTTATAGTTGTATAATATAACCCAGATAATAAAACTTGAAGTTTTTCCAATATGCACTTCTTGCCTGAGATATTAGAAGTAATGCAAAGATACTCTACATTATTTTCATTTAGAGTCTCTATATGATATCTATTTTGGTGGATATCCTTAAAATTGAGTAGATTTATTTTGAATCTAACTGAATATAAAGCAATATGAATGCACAATTTAATTCCATTTGCTAACAAGATTATGGCTCTTTCAAAGTCTTCAATCAAGTCTGTCGACCTAATATGGCATGTACCTAAGTTTCATTGTTTGTAAGCTCCGAGAAATATTTCTTACCTCGAAGGACAGTGTGCGCAGTTACACTATCAACTAGACATTTATTCCCAACTTGCTTTCCTAAGAAAGACAATCAATTTTTATCCATATCCTTTGATTGAAGAAAACTTCACATTAGTAATTAGTAAAACATAAACCATAAAATATATTTGACATAATAATAAAAAGAGTTAAGGTAATAATACATGTAGAAGAGGTATAGCTAAATTGTAATTGTGATAAACTACCTTTTCTTTTATTAGAGATCAAGGAAAAAAAGTTATCAAATGTTCATTATTAATAAAATTTGTATCATTATTCTTTTTCTATACTTTCATTGGTGTTGGATAAGGCTATAATAGATGATTTAATGTACAATAGGTATGTGATCAATGTCATTTCGTACCACATTAATGGTAATGATTGTTATACCTATAAATTTCATTTCTAATGGTTATGTATAATTTTGGGTTTTGTTATTTATGACCACTGCATGGACAAATGTGCTAGTTTATTCAATTTACATCCATTATGAGAATGTTAATTTATATTCACTTATAGAAATACTTAAATAAATGAATAAACATGGTTCATAGTAAGCAAAAGACATGAAAATAATTTTAAATAATTTTGAATTTATGCTCACAAAATTATTATAGTAGTACCAAATTAGTGATATAAAGAGAGAATGTATTTTCTAGTATATTCTCTTCACTAATGTTTTCACTACACAATTTCAACTGTAAGGTATTCATAAATAAACTTATATTATATTCAGCAAAACTCTATGTTATATTCAACAATAGTTTTGCAATCTCAAATTTTTGTAGAGCATTTCATATCTTTGCTTTAGACGAAATATATCCTTTTAATGGTCATAATCAAGTTCCAATGAACACATAGGAAAATGTAAACCTAGGAAATGACGATTTGATTTATTCTCATTATAAGAGTATAGTAAAGTCTCTTTTAAAAATGTTAATGCATATCTTAGCTAGAAAGCAAGATGTTGAGGCTTGAAATTGGGTCATGAAAGGTACATTTGCTTTCTTGAATATTTCTCTTTTATGATTATTTATGATTTAAGAAAGGTGAGAGAAATATTTAGGACTATTGTTTTGATTTTATGTGATTGTATTAAGTATAAATTTTGCAATCTTTGTGGAATGAGTTATCCTAGTTATATTCTTAAATTGCATTAAGTGGCTTTTGATTATGGACCTATTTTGGGTTTTTATTTTTTTAGAGATTTATAGAGAATGATTATAAGTATTAGAATTCGTTAAACAATAAGGAAGTTTAAGCCATAAATATACAAGATTTATGTCAGATTTTATTTTGTATTCTTTAAGAGAAAATTTTTGAGGAGCTTGGTGTGCAAACCCTGTTCTTTAAATGTAGGGTTAAAAGTTATTGAAAGACTTTCATTTTCACACATACATTGTTCATGAATAGTTGCCACATGATCAAACCTTAGTTGAACTTAAGTCGGTTTCATGGAACGAGTGTATTAAATATTTTAGGTTTAACATTAATTGAATTTATGTATGTCACCCTACACTTACGGTGATCTTGCTAGTCAGTTAGCAAGCGGGGTTAAGGGTAGCGCCATCGCAGGGAGTAGAGAGTGGAGCCTCCGAAAAGAAAATAGAATTGGTTATATAGAATATTTGGTTTCAACTTGAAATGTTTTGTCAAAATTGTGAGTTTAAGCCAAACAAATCTATACATTGAGTATGAAGAGATTGATATATTCAACACAAATCGATACACTGCAAGACAGAAAGTTCGAAAATATTTACAAGATGAACCAGATCGATACTTTCATTAAAGGATTGATACATTGCAAAGGGATCAATACATGAAGGTAAATGTATCAATACTTGGTATCAAAAAAATTTCCAAAATCAAATTTTAATGAACAAATCAATACCTAGACCAAAAGGATTGATACACAGTCCAAAGGTATTGATACATTGTACAAATTTGAGTAAAATTCGACGGACATTTTAAAATTGTCTAAACTTTCTTAAGGGCATTTTAGTCTTTTTGCTTATTCTATATATACCTAAGAAGACCTATTTCTATATATACCCAAAAGGGGGATTTAACTCTTGTAACCCATGTTATTTGAACATAAGATTAAAGTAGTCATTGTATGACATTCATTTTTACACATGCATGGTTCATGGTTAGTTGACACATTATCGAGGCTTAGTTGAGCTTAAGTCAACTCATGGTGTGAGACTGAGTGTGTTCAATATTATGGGATTAGTATAAATTGGTTTACTGTATGTTGCCTTACACTTACGCATTCAGCTTAAAATTTAAGCCAAATAGATTAATACCTATAAAGAAATGATTGATACTTTGCAAACACAAAGATTTAGAAAGAAATTACAAGTTGACCAGATCGATACCTTCATAAAAAGTATCGATATAATGGTAGACAGAGAGTCCGAAATTAATTACATGCTAAACCAGATCGCTACTTTTATGGAAGGTTAATACATTGTAAATCCAAAAGTTCAAAAATAATTACAAGTTAAACCAGATCAATACTTTCATCAAAGGTATCAATACATCTCAAAGAGATCGATATATGAAGGTAAATGTATCGATACGCAAAATCGAATGAATTTTCATATTCGAATTTTAATGAACAATTGTTACAACTCGATCTACCTATACATGTACGTAACAATCGCCATACAACCATGAGATATACTTTCTACCTATACTCCCATAATTGTATAAGACTTCCAATATTTCATTTATGCAATCATATAAAATCCTAAGTTTAATATTCCACATATAATGTCCATATAAAAATATATACATATAAACATATATTAAATCCACAATATTTGCATCCAGAATACATTTGTTATTTACAATCAATACCAATACATAATTTATGGATCCCTACTAAATCTCATATCAATACATAATTGCGAAGACACTAAATACCTACAAGTCTCTTGTAATTGTACTCAGTAAAACTAAGTTTGGGGTGTAGACTCGAGACCTCCTCAATGTCGGTTTAATATGAAAATATTCATAAAAAAAATAAAAGAGTGAGTAGAACTTAATTAATAGATGGATAATATAAAACTCAAAAATTATTAAACAAGATATGAGTAAGAGTACTAAAAATTTTAACACAAAAATTACAAGATTACATTATAATTTAAAATCATTTCATTAGAAGTAATAACATGCTAAAACTAATTTTGTAAACAATATTTATGGATATCAATAAAATATATCTAGACTTGCCCGAAAACTATCCCCCAAGATATGCATTAATGCGCTGCTGATGAACATTTCGAGACTCGCTAACGAGTTATTTTACATTAGTACATAAAATTATTTAGCCCACTCATTAGCGTTGGCTTGGACAAGCGAATGCGGTGCCAAACATCAACTTATCCAACCGCAACCTCTTGTTTGCCTCTTATCAGATGATAAAGGCGAAGATGGTAACCTCTCTCTTACCCCTTTCTTAGGTAAGCACAGAATCTGTGCACAAATGTGCTCAATTGAACACTTACACCCAAATCTCAAAATATAAAATTCACATACAATATTCATCATTACTTCACATATCAACTCAAATCAATTTGCCACATGTCAACCATCCATAGTACAATTCGTAAATAATTGAAAACATTTTTATAAAACATATCCTTACTCAGCATATATCAATTTCATATTTGCAAAGCATTCAAATTTTACAAATCCACAACATAATTTAATATTTAAATTATTTTTAAATTCTAAATATTTTTAGAAAATAATTTAGCATTTCAATCATTTTATTTTAAAATTCTAAAAAATGCATTCATCTACTCACCTGCATGCTCTCAAATCTCCGACTCAAGGTATAGGTGTCAAATGCTCAGGTCATTGATCTACAATTACATGATTTTTTGTTAGACTCTACATAATATGCCTAATTAAATAAATCAAACATAACATACATAACTTATCACCTAACTAAACAATAATATAATTGAAATATCTATGGAATAAAATTAGAATTTAGGCTAGAAATCTCTTTTATGAACTAGATACACTCTATGCTTGCGGTAAACTCACGCTGCTCAAAATTGACAATGTATTTTGACCTAAATTTTTGGTGACATGCTCTATTACCTAAGTTATGCCAAGTTTTAAACATAAAACTCATGAAAACAGGTTACGTTATCGACAAGACGTCCATTTTCAAAACTTTTATGCAATCTCAATTCTTTACAAAATATGCTGATTTTCGAATATGTTATGCTTCTTGATGTCTAGTTTTCATTGAATTTTGAGTCTTAACAATCTAATGTTCCAAACTCGCTAAATCCTAATTTTTCTAGCCTTGCTTGGGTTTCCAACACTGTCTACATCCGAATCTTTGTCATATGTTTTAATACCATTCTATTTACTAATTTCATGACCTATTACACCTAAGTTCTTCATTTTTCCATCCTTTAAACACTCATATGAGGCTGTGTGATGACCGCTCTTATTTCGCCTAATTATGCAACCGTTTTTGTAACCCCACTCATTAGAACACTACTGGCAGTTTTTTTATTATCACACTTTTATTACCCATTTTCATGTCTATCACCACTTTGATACCTTATAACCTTTTAAATTTACATTTGCCTAATGTCATTAAACTAAGGCCCCAAAATCATTTTATACCCTGCCATATATGTAATAGTTCTACCATTAATCTTCCCACATCAATAATTCACCCATGATGCATGTTTACACACAAATCTTCACCTTCACTAATTCTATACCTTCTCTCACATCAAAACCATACAAAATCACACATATATAAATCATTTCCATGACATGCACACATAACAATAATCACAAGTCATGTTTTGACACAAATTTAACATCAATCAAACATAAGACAATACATAAAAATTTTCAAAATCTAGCAATATACACACCTTACCACAATCACTTCTCTCACTCCTCCTCCTTCTTTCTTTCTTCTTCTCCTTCTTCTTTTCTCTCTTTTCCCACTCTTTTTCACCTGGTTCAGCCTCCACAAATTTCACATCAATTAAACATAAGACAATACATAAATACTTATGTACGTTCAACCCAACTGGGAATAGTTCTCATTATGATGATGTTTTAATTATCGGATGTGTTTTGAATGATTTGATTATGGATGATCAAATATTGATAATGATCAACGGATGGGAGTTATTGATTTATAAACTGTTTTCAAGTTCTTACGATTGACAGAAAAAAGGAAAGTCTTACAAGCTCTCTTGATACATTTTCAGTATATAGAGTGTATCACGAAGGTTTATAACGGTTATCACGAGTAAACCTCAAGTTCGGAGCATGACAGAAAAAGCATAACTTTCAATTTTTATCTTGTAGGGATATTTGTTTTTTCTTTTTGGAGGTGTGTTTTAGGCCCATAACATTGATAAGATATTTTAACATCTCAAAATCATGAAAGGATAATTGAAGTGTATAAATATACTCATAACTTCATATTTATGATATTTGTAAATTTAGAATTTCATGTTCTAATCTAGTAGTTGATATTCAGAACTCGAAGTTCTGAAAATATATAAACACACTTAGAACTTCAATTTCACAAATGATTTGTAAGGTTAAAATTTTTGGTTTTGCTATAATGATTAATAGTTAGAACTTTAAGTTTTTACTTTGAAATTATTTTCAAAACTTCAAGTTTTGATTTTAAGATTTTCTTTAAAACTTAATGTTCTAATTTTTAAAATTCATAACTTCAAGTTCTGATTAAGATTGCATATAAGAACTTCATGATATGGCTAGAAATTGAATTTCAGAACTTCAGGTTTAAATTTTGTAATAATTTCAAACTTAACAGTAATTAAACTAAAGTATAATGATTAAAATAAAATATAACAAATAAATATTAAAAAATAGAAGAATATGATTGATAGTTTTCATATATGAAAAAGTAAAAAATATAATAAGTAACCAATATTCTCTAATCATATTTTAGAACTTCAGATTTTATGGTTGGTTTTAGAACTTTAAGTTCTAATCATCTCATTTATTTTGCAAACTTCAAGTTGCAACAATAATATTAATAAAATATATGAAATTTTTATTCTTATTTTTTTGATGTGGAAGAGCCAATATAATGGCAACCATAGAGCATACTCATAAGAATAGCTATATAAAATAAACAATATAATAGTACGAGAATAATATAACATAAAAGTATTTAGTTAGAAACATAAATACTTTGCGTATCTAAATCGTGCTGATAATGTGTTATAAATAGACTATTAGCTCATATATAAATATAAAAGAGAAATGAAGAAGAGAGAAAGTTTATTAGTTTCTCTCTTAGATATATTTAGATAAAGAGTTATCTTAATTAGATAATATTAAAATACAATTGTTATTTTAGATTAAGACAAATAAATTGTCTTAAAATATAATGTCTTAAAATATTTAAAATTTAAATTGTTTGCATTTTTTCAAAAAATATTTTTAGTAATATTATCTGCATAATTATCTATAAATTATCTTTTTATTTAAAATCAATTTTTTGTCATCTCTTTCTTTTAAATTTTGAACTTTTGTTTAAAAGAAAAAAATGATAAAATTATCATTTTAAGAGTATAAAAATGATAAGAGTTATCACTTAAAGATAATAAAAATGATAAGAGTTATCACAAGAGAATGAGATATAAATTTTTAATTTTTACGTAAAGTTAAGTTTGAGATAATAAATTAAAAAAAGAAAAAAGAAAAAATTGGTGTTTTTCTTTTTGGGTGAGCTATAGTGATTTCAAGTGTTGAAATCACAATTTTGAAGAAGATATATATGGTGCTATTCTATTAGTGTGGACTGATACAGAGGGTGGTTGATATCTCAAACACTTCAAAGAAACCAAGATCAACATGATTACTCGAGGTAATTTTCTACTCTTTTTACTATTATACGCTTGTTATTTTATTTCTAAAATTTTATAGATTGTGTGTCATGCAATAGATTTACTTTAGATTTCTTATCATGATTAAAATTTTAAATTTTTGTAGCTTATGTGTACCAAGAAACCCTATGCATATTCTCCACTTTCCATTGGCTTTCTTAACCATTACCACATTTGATATCCGTTTCAAATAGTGCACTTCTTTGATAAACTTAGCTTTCATCAGTTTGTCCACCCCGGCGTGCACTGCTTTTCTTCGCTCAGTGTTAAACAGTCATCTCTTCTGCTTTACAGGCTTGTACTGAGGGTTGGTCACGAGCTGATTAGAAATTATCCGATGATCAATTCCTAGCATGTCTTCATGTGTTAATGCAAACACATCCACATGCTATCTCAGAATATCCTTGAGTATCACCTTCTGCTTTTCAGAAAAATGAGAGTCAATCTTGACTATTTTTCGAAGAGCTTCTTAATTTAATATGACAAACTCAAGTTCTTCTGTTAGCTCTAATACTGATAACTTGTCATTTTGCTCGGCCCCCTTACTTAATCTTTTCATTACCTGTTCATTTTGCAAGTTCTTGTTATCAGTTTCAAGAACTTCTCACTAATGACGTTTTGACAAGCAATATAAGTTTTTTGAGAAGGTTGTAAAGCATGATCGAACTTCATTTTGACTCCCTTTGATGATTCCAATTCCTTTTCTTGCTCGAATTTTAGCTTCAGACAATTAATGCTTTCCACTACCTTCGTACTTCTAAGAAAGGGTCTCTCGAGAATCATCATATAGGGCATTATAAGATCAATCATCTGAAATTCAACCATTATGTTCTTCTGGTATGACTTCTCTTCTATAGTGATAGGTAGTTGTACTATCCTCAATGGGTAAACACATAAATTGTCGAAGCCATGAAGGGCAATCTCCGTAAGCCTCAGTCCCAAGTCCTCAATTCTTAAAGAGTTTAAGGTTTCTTTGAAGATAATGATGGCAGAGCTCGCCATATCTACCAAAATTCAGTTGACCTAAGTCATTCCTATTATCAATGTTATTACCAGAGCATCATCGTGTGGGTAGTATACTTTCACCTCATCTTTATCTATAAACGTAATTAGTATCGAGGCAATCTTTAACGTAAGTGAATGTTTGAGGCGAAATTTGGCAGAGAGTACTTTGAATAGTTCTATTTTGCCTTATTTGAATTTCCTGCTAATGTGGTTCCACCTGAGATCACCATAATCTACTTTTCATGCATCTTTTCGTGCATGACCCCTTGGTCTCTGAAGTGTCAAGTTCTTCTCCATTATTAGCTATAAAATCTGACAAGTAATTATTTTGAATCAGCACTTCGGCCTGATTCTAAGGTTAAAACATTCGTCTGTCAGGTACTCAGCACTCTGGTGGAATTCACAAAACTTATTCTTAGCGTTTCGGCTCGACTTAGTTTTTATAGGGCGAGATTCCATTAATATGGTTCCCCATCTCTTGATTTCCTGCAAGACTTATAAGAGTGGGACATTCAGAGGTGAAGACTTTATCCTCCTGGACATGGGTTAACTTTTTCACCTCGTCTCTTCTCGACTACTAATATCCTTTCAGAGGAAATTCATCTCTTCTACCTATCGTTTTGCTTAGCTCCTAAGTTTGTCTCCCCTTTTTGTCCAAGTCTCAAATTTTTCTCCTGTCATCCCATCTTCTCCTTGAATTTGTTCTCAAATTTTGTATTTCATAACGGAGTGATAGTCTCAGCACTTTCTCTTTCTTTAGTTTGAGGGTGACCTGATCTTCAATTTCAATCTCATCTAACAGCTTCCTTCGAGCCATTTCATAGGTAGTACTAAATGGTTTGTGTATTGTGCACCACCCTTGGCCCACTCGTAGACTACTCCTAAGACCTTCCAATGTTAAAAAGTTATGATAAGCTTTTAACTCCATTACTTTGTCATGGTATCTTTTAACAACGTTTCTGAGGCTTTCTCCTTCCCTTTGTTTCATAAGCAACAAGGAACTAGGGGTTTTGAGGCTAATAGTCACCCCTCTAAACTCGTTAACAAACATCTCATACAGTCTTTCGAAGCTGTGGATACTACCAAGGGTTAGACTAGTGAACCACTTTCTTGTTTGCCCTTTTAATGTCAGTGGGAACAAGCGACACATTTGGGATTCATCAAGTCCTTAGATCAGCATCATCTCTCTAAAAAAATTCATATATAGGGACAGGTTAATTTTTTCTATGAAGGTATTTATCTGTGGCATCTTGAACTTCCTAGAAAGAGCAAAACTCATGATCTTTCGAGAAAAATGGAATTTAGAGTGTAATCTCACACATGGTACTGGCCCATTATCCCTTCTTTATCCTCATCTCTTTTGGTCCTTTAACTCCTCGATCAACTTTCTAACATAAGCCTCTAGATTGTCGACCCGGTTTTTATTTTTCCTAGACCTCCCTTTTCGAGGTAAACTTCACAAAGAGTCTTCTCTCTCTTTTTACCATTTTTTATTAAGAAATGTTCTTATATCCTCCGGACTAGAAATGTTATCTAGCCCTCGATTGCAACTAATTGCCGAATCATCCGAAGAATATTGGATTCTAGTTCAGGTTCACTTATAAACCTGAAGGTAGCATCCTCATCTTATAGCTCTCTAGATGAATGATTGGAAACTTTTTCCTTCCCTTTCTCCGTGACTGTATATCTCCTTTTGGTGGTATTTTGTCAAAGGTTGGTTCACGATTCTTAGTATGTAAAGTACTTTAAACGCTGCTTTCTATGGCCTTTGCCGGCACATGCTTCTCTAACTCATGAGAATGGACTTGAAGCATCTTTTTCATCATTGCAACTTTCTCAACCAATGTTTAGATTTGCTTGTCTTTTTCTACATATTGTCTTTCGTTATCAACTGGCCTATTAACCAACCATGCAGTTTCTGTGATTCCTTAGTTGGAGGGATTTTGATGCAAAGATGAAGCCTCTGAACAGTAATTTACACCTTTCATAAGTAGCGGTCGATTATCATCAATCTGGTTAGCTATCGCTATCTCCTCTAGGAGATTATCATGGAGATTTTTCCTTGTCGTTGCTTGGTTTCTTGTTATATAAGTTCCCGTAGTCATCATAATCTTTTTTTTTTTTGTGGTGGTTTCTAACTTTTTGTTCAAATTCCATAGACGACGCCAGATGTTAATGCAGTAAATATCCTTCTTTGAACCCTGTGCACCAATAACAATCTTTGTCTCCTTGCTTGATAGCTTATTCAACCTGCGATCATAACAGAAACCTAAGAGGGTAAAAGCCACTGTTTTGATGAAAACCCTCTAATGCTTAAATCTAGGTTTTACTTTGCAATATGAGAGAGAAAAGAGAAGAACAAATGAAAGTGTATTCTAAACTTGAAATTTGGTTATCAAGTCTAGTACAAAGTTTTTCATCATGCATACTTGGTTGTCCTTGACCTCCTTTTATAAGTTACTTCAAGTTTCTCGATTTTAACAGAATTCTATAGAATCTGAAAATAAGGATCTCATCATGCAAGAATCATAGAAATTCTATTTGATAAGCATCAATTTTTTAGTTTTTGTGGGATCTTAAGCTCTTTTCATAGAATACATCTATCAAGCTTAAAATTCTTATTGTGGAATGAGCTCTACTTGCAGAATACATGTACTAGACTACGAGTCCTTATTATGGAATAATCAGAAAATAATTGGGAAAGAAACGAATCATCCCTTGATACGTAACTATTGAGTGGTCTTGGAAGTTATTGCTTAAGATTTTCTATTCATCTAAGACAAGCTCAAATTATGTGCATACCCAAGACCTTTTTCGACTATACTTGAAACCTTCGTGGGGGAGTCTCGAAATTAATAATCAAGTTACTGTCAAAACCTCAATTAATAATCAAATCTGAGGCATTTCACCTGACCTTGGAAGATCTCATTCCTCACTATACTTGAGGTCCTTGTTATCTCCTGGTCATTGTATCTAGGGTCGGGTTGGGCCTAGGGCTCTTTTTATATCTTTTATAAGACTTTAACTTGGGCCCATAGCTTATTGAGCTTTAGTCATGCCTCAAGCTGTATACTTAACAGAACCATTCATAATGCTTTAATCATCATTAATAAGCATTAGAAATGTAATTAAATACGCAATTGCTCATATTGTACTAAAATCCCCAATCTAATCTTCATCATCATCTTTAATATACATAACATCAACCTATGAACTAACATCTTAACTAAACCCTAACATAAAATTTTAAGTTCACAACATAATAAACAAATCAACATAGAATTTTATAAACTAAAATCCATAGATCAAACTCATATATTCTCCATTTTCCCTTCACTTTCTTTCTTTCTTACTTTCTTCCTTTCTTCCTTTTTCCTCTTTGGCCATTTCCTCTTTCTCCCTTTTCCTTCTCAAGATTTCATCTCTTTCTTTCTTAAATTGAAAATTAATATTTTAATTATTTAATAATATATTAATTTAATCAATGACCTAGATTAAAACTTGAAATCCAATGGCTAAGATTTTGCCAACTTGCTTTCACTTTACTTAACCAAAAATAAACCAAATTATTTAATTTAATGTATGGCTAAAATTAACCAACACATTAAACAAATAAAGGGCTAGGATTGAAAGTAGAATGAATGGGTAGGATTTGAAGAAAATAAATAGGCTTGGATTCCTTACTTGGGCCTAAACACATGGTTCATAGGCCAAATCTATATTCTTAGACCTAAAACATAACTCATAGACTTAAACAAATAATTAGATTCAAAATTTTACTTATACAATTAAGCCCACTCAAATCTAATTTCAACTTGATTCCAATAATACCCTTAGAAACACGGGATATTACACACTTATTATTGTTAGGGATGACAATTTCACCCGCCATTGCTAGTACCCGATCCTAATGAAACATGTTTGATATGCCTCTTAGCGAGTTTGGGATATGTTTAGAAATATATATATATATATATATATATAAGTTCGTTACGGGTTTGGTATGGGTTTGGGTGTGAATAAATTTTTTTATAACATTTTTATTTTTAATTAATTAACTTTTTTAATAATTAGTTTCAAGTTCTTCAAAAAAAAAAAGTTGAAAGTTGTATATATTTGAAGGATGTAGATATTATTAATGAGGTAAATTAATTATTTTTGTTACTTATAAAGATATGTTCTTCATTAACTTATATATGATTATTCACTATTGTAGGAATCATGTTAGTGGATACTATTATTGAGAAGATAGAGATGTGAACTTGTAGAGTATTATTTTGGACTTGAAAATTTTATTATCAATTTACTATGGTCGATAAAGTTGTAAATTTGTTATAAATTGATATATGTTATGGTTAAATGGCTATTTATGAGTTTATAGAGTTTTATTTTAGATTTATAATATTTCATGTGTGAATTTATAAAATAGTTATGTACTTTTTTTATGAAATTGTTGTAAACAATTTTACTTTATGTTAAAAGACTTGATATTTTAAGTGAGTGATGTGTTTTATTTTAAATTAATACCAAAATTTTAAAATTTTAATTAGATAAGTTATAAGTTTAAATTTAATATTTCATAATAGTATAAATGTCATTAAAAAGACAAAAAAATTCGCTAAAATCTGCGAATATCTACACAAGTTTGATAAAGACTAAATATCTATTAAAATAAATTTAATAATGAAATGTCAAACTTGCTATAAATTTAAGGAGGATTTGGTATTGAACTTTTGTAGCAGATGCAAGTTTGAAGATATTCTTTCTAAATCTGGTCTGTTATCATCCCTAATTATTGCTAAATTATTGAATTCTTTTATATGATTTACCATTAATGTAACCTTATTTAAATTTATGACATTAAGATAGCCTTTATCTAGAATGGGTATCTTTATCCCACTTACTAAAGCTTTTGAAAATAGAGTAATTTCTTACTATGACCTTTGGTTTAAGAGTAATTCTATTAATCAAACAGACTTTAATTATTGGAAGCCTTCCATAATGGGCAATTCCATATTATTTACACCGTTCTTGGTAATGTTGTTGTGGGCAAGGATGAACTTGCCTATAAGCATAGTTTTTCAAAAAAGTAATCATTGATTCTGCAAATGTTACGAATATTTAAAATATCATTTAGGATTACTTTCTTGCGTTGATTAATATTCTGATATATGTGAATCAATAGGCAAACCAACTACGGAATATTTGAAGCAATTGGACATGGGTTGAAATCCTACATGAAACATATACTGTTGCCATGCATTGCCAATACCTCTGATTTCCTAGAGAGATTGAATTTTGTGTAGACAAGATGATGCAGGCACATAATGAAAAGGAAGGGTCTTTTCCTATGGACATCGACCTCTTCTTGGCTTTTAAGAAGCACGATATTACCTCTTTTGTGGAGTATGTGGTGAGGTATTAGGACAAACTTGAGAAGTAAAAGTAGGGGAGCCATTTTGTCTGGTACAATTCTGTAGGGCATATGTTCTTCTTTTTTTTTTCAGACTTTCATATTTAACTTCCTCTCCGACATTGACTTCTTCCTGAACTTTAAAAAGCGTGATATTACTTCTCTTGTGTAGTCAATAGTGAGGTATTATGACAAACTTAAAGAAGTAGAAGTAGGGGAAGCAATTTTGTCTGATACATTTTGATAGAGTATATGTTTTCCTTTTCTTTTTTTCTTTTTTTTTTTGAGACTTTAATAGTCAACTTTATTGTTATTGTTAGATAGACTGACTGATTAATACATAAGTACAATCATATTAGAGACTCTACATTAGACTGCTTGTGACTTGTAAATATATATATATATATATATATATATATGATTCATTTAGTGATGCTGGGCACGAGTTGGTTCGAGTTCACTTTTGGTCTGATTTTTCAATTTTGTTTTATAAAATTGAAGGAATGAAAATTTTATATTTTTTTTTATTTAGTGTGGCTGAATATATTGTAATGAATAAAATTACCCACTAATAATATATCATGTGTATTTTTAATAAATTTATATATGTGTTATCAAATGTCGATTCAATTCAATTCAATTCAATTCAATTCAATGTTGTATACCTAAAACCGAAAACAAAATTAATTGATTTGGTTCTTAAAAGGAAAATTTGATTATAAATTTTTAATTGGATGGATCTGATATTTTTCGATTCTCAATTTTTGTTTTTGTCCCTAGACTCCTTAAAATTAGCATCATTATAACTCACTCTTATCGTTTGAAAAGTGAGCATCATCATTAGAAACCGGCAATACGTTTACGAGGGAACATATGATTGTACTTTTACTTACCGTGGTATCATCGGAGTTACTTCTTATTGTGTTTTTGAGATTTTAAAACACATAATTAAGAAATAAAAATTATAAATTTTTATCAAATTAAATTAAACATGACCATTCTTAAAAAAGAATTTTATAATTGTGTGTGTTAATAAGAAAATTAAATTAAATTAAATTAATTATCATCATTATTTATGCATTCAAAAAGTTTCTTAAACGATATGATTAATTTATTTATTAATTAGTTGCCTCTCTCTCTCTCTCTCTCTCTCT
>JAXCLQ010000006.1:14056546-14067265 GCA_035584115.1 Cedrela odorata | reverse complement strand
CTCTCTCTCTCTCTCTCTCTCTCTGAGAAACAAGATTCAAAGAATTCATTTTAATTAAATCGAACATTAATTGCAAACTATAATTAAGAATGGGTTGAACTGCGCGAATTGGCTAAACCTAATTATTGACATTAATTGACAATAATTAACAACCATTAACTGTACATAACAGCAAAAGATCAGTGTGAAAAATAATTAAATTTATATCCTTATTTGTAATTTTACAAAAGTACAGGGATTCAAATGCTATTACCCAAAATATTTGTAATTTCAATGGTTTAGATATAAGATGTGACAAGATAACCATCTCCACAACACCACTAAAAGTTTCCTAAAATTAAAAGCATAACATAAACATTTGACCTTGTTTATGTTTTGCATAATAGAGCATCGTGTAGTTGTTGAAACTACTCTTTGACCTTGTAAACCTATTCAAATCATATTATAAGCAAATACAGTAGAAATCCAATATGATATCAAGTCAAAAAAAAAGCATTTAGAAAATTCTTCCAACAAGCACGCGGATTCCTACATTCTACTCCATTTCTTTTTTTATACCAATAAAGCTTTAAAAAAGCTAAGGCTATCATTCAATCTATTGCTGTAAATTTTATTGGACGAGGGGATTGGAAGAATATGTGTCCTTTGAGGTTTATATTGGTGTTCTTTTCAGCGGTTCTAGCCGGGTATTTTGCATGGAGGACAGTACGTTCTTCCCCGGAAGTTGACAAGGTTGTTTCCGATGATTCTTCCATTGGTGAGAAAGAAGAGTTCAATCTGAAAAGGGTATGTTTAATTTTGCTTTTTGATTTCCTTTTAGTTTTTGTTTTCTTTGTTTCTGATGTTGATGTTGAATTGCAGGTGGTTCAAAATGGTTTCTGGGTATTTGTGGACATGGCTAGCGGGAGGTACTTGTGGAGGAATTTGAGGGAGATGAAGAAAGATTAGTATTTTGTTCATTGAAACTCGAGAACTTTTCTGTCTGTAATCTGGGATTTTGTGTATCAGAAAGAGGGGAGAAAGAATTGTTCTTTATAGGGTAGAGAATCTCATACCACTCTGTAAATGTTAAAATGTCAATTGAGAGCCTGTTTCCTGATTGTAAGAATCTCTTCTTGATTAAACCAAAGGACAAGATTTCGCATTTCAATTGCATAGAGTATAGTTTTTCTGACCGTAAATCCTTTTATTTTGGTAGTAATAACAAGAAGAATTGAAAAGAATGGCCGTGATATGAAAATCTCAAGTCTTGGACTAAAGAGATTTTGAATATTTCTTCTACATTCTTAATAATTTTACTTTTAAATAATTAACATAAGTTTTACATTCACTAGAACAAACATATGTACAACTAAATTTCACAGGAATGGGAACAAAATATAGAAATTAATTGAAGCAGATGGGCAGTCACAACCCACAACAGCAGCAGCTTTAGCTTGAATCAGATTGTAGCTTAAGGGACATGACCAGAAGAGCTAGTAGGGCACCATGTGGAAGTGGAGCATATCTTGCAAGATTGGAGCCAACCCACATAGCTACCACTACCAGAACAACTACACCACTGCTGGTTTTTCCACAAACCCAACTTGCAAATGAGAGGCACAAAGTCAGCAATATGCCACCTCTTCCACCCAAAATCCATGCAATTAAATACCCAATCTTGTATCCAGAATCCAACTTTTCATCAAACAATGCCATCAGGCTACTATAGGTGAGGGATAGTTGGGACCCAAAGACCTTCAGTAAGAATAGAAAGATGAAAGCGAATCTGAGCACTTTGTTAAATGAGCCTCTCTCTTCATCTAGGTTTTCTTCTTCAACTTCCTCATCTGTTGTTTCACCATAAAAGGAAGAATTCCCTCCGTTTGAGTTATAACGTTTCCAATATCTCTCGTATTGCACTTTCCGCCTCAGTTCAGCCCACTTATCAATCCTCATCCTGTCTTCAAATTCAGGGCTGTAGCTCGAGTATCCTCTATACGACCTGCTAGTATCTGTTTGAAAATTAAGTGCCCGATCATACTTAATCCTTGTCACTTCATTAGATAAAACCTGTTTGAAAGCGGGATAAAACTTAGAATATTTGGTCACTGGGTTCCCTAAACAATATCCAGACCAAAAAAACAATATGATTAATAGTAATTTAGTGAAAGAAGCTAAAAAAAAGTAGCTGGATTTGAAACTATTCATGAAAATTTATTTCTGCTAGAGTTAAAAAAGAATATAAAGTAATTATAGTTCTGAATAGTATTTGCACATTACTTTGGAGAGGTTATTAGATTAGACCAAATTGGATAATCAAAATTTTTTGCCATGTTCATGTCTTTTGAGCCAGTCACCTAATGCACTACCAAATGCACAAACCATTCCATCCAACACTGAAAAAGCACCCTATCACCACACATAGATCACAACATATTCACAATGGTTTTCCTGTCACACAAAATAAACAACAACAACAGATGAGATTGCATCAAAACAAATACTGCTTGTACTAACATTATACATTTTGAACCATAAATGATTAACTATCAAATGAGCAAGGTTTATCACTTTTTCGACTAGGCTGCAGTCAAAACTGGATTTTTATATAACTTTAGATAGTATTAACTCATCTAGGTTTCACTAAATTTCAAAACTTGTAATAACACCCAGGCAAAGGGAAAATATTTTCATAATTAACAGTTTTAAAATAACCCTTAGTCCAATTTTCCAGTCTGTCCTTTAATAGAAACTATTTTAGTCATGCTTCCAAGGAAATTAAACAGCTATTAGAAAATCACAGACCAAGATGATTTTATCTATATCATAGTTAGATGTTATCGTCAAAACAAATTTAAACAAAGCTATTAGCAATCCGTGTACCAAGAAGGTTATAAGGAAGACTCACTTCATATGCACGATGGATGGCCTTGAACACTTCAGCTGCTCGTGCATGCTTGCTAACATCGGGATGATACTGTAATCACATCATATACACACATTATCGGAATCACTGCTAATGCCAATATCATTAAGAGTTCCGAACAAGTCATGAGATCAATTACGGTGAGACTTCTTAAATAGATTAGTTGGAGCATGAAAGCATATGCTTGAACCAAAAAAGATATAAAGAACTTCTCAAATTGAAGAAATGTTGCATTTCATGCCACAAATTATTATGCTGATTGGTCTTATGCCCCCTTTATAGGGCAATCAGGCGTTTATACAAACACCAAACACCCTAACTTAAAATATATAAAATAATAACAATAAAAAGCTAATGCATACCATTGGAATTAACTTCACTAAATTATCAGCTATCAAGTAACCAAGTCATATGCTACACTTCAAAAAACGTTACCATTTTGCCACACTTTCTAATCAACCAAACATAACCATAAACATCAAATGATACTAACAGTTACCTTGCGAGCGAGGATGCGATAAGCCCTCTTAATATCTGCTGAAGTGGCACTACGTCCGACGCCCAGCACCGCGTAATGGTCCGGCTCTCCGTTTATAGCCGCCGCCGATGACGATGATGAAGATGCAACCACTAACCGGTTACTGCGGTTTCTACAATTGGTGCTGCGCGGAGACGAAATCAGGAAACTGCTTTTGACGATGGAGGAGAACGCGTCGGAGCCGGTGATGGGAATTATGGGACCCACCAGGAGATGCACCTGCATTATCGTTCAAGCATTCGACTTGGGCGACTTGTTTATTCGTCTTCTGTCAAAGCTTTGGATTGGTGATGAGAAATGAGTGTTCCAATTTTATCCGGGCCTTTATTGGGCCGATGCTACTTAGATATATGAGTACATTGGGCTTGCAATTGGGTTGGGCTAAGATATTGTGTTAGTCTGTCCATTTCCTTTTAAAAGCGAAAGGGTTAAATTCATTCTGCCCCTACTACTTTTTGAACAATTTAAAATGTCCTCAACCTTTTTCGTAAAATATCAACCCACCCCTAAACTGTTGCTTTCTGTCATTAAAATTAACTGATTTAGAGTTAAATTAATCTATGTATTATTTTTGGAAGAGCAAAAATAGTTTTGCATAATTCTTCTATCAATTTTATAATATGAATATTATTTTTCTTTCAAAAATTTTTTAAAAAATAAAAATAAAATATATTTCTACTAATTTCCATCATTTACCACAAACTGATTTTTACTCTCATCAACTAATGTTGATATCAAAACTATTAGATTTCTCTTTTGTTGGCCTACTTAATTGACGTCTGAACTTCTGTAAGTCGATAAAAAAATATATAATTAATAATTGACCATTGTATATATAAGATTCGATAAAATATATAAAAAATAATAATTGATTATGGTATATATAAGATCAATCAAAGTAAAAGTACATCATAATCATTATGAGAGAATTTGAACAGTCTTGTTACATCATTATATATTATTATACTGATGTGATGAGACTATCACAATATATAATATATCTTAAACTAATGTGATATTCAACAAACAAATAATTATGATATATAATAAATAAATAAATTTAAAATTATAAAAAAAATTATTTAATTAATAAATATAAGCTAATGTGTTATATCAATGGGATAAGTAGCATTAGTCTTTTTTTTTTCCCCAAACTTCTTACACTTTCTATAAATTTCTTAAATTATATGAAGAACATCTATCAAAATAAGTAAAATGGAAGTTGCACCAAAAATAATACCAAGAGATTAGTTAAAAAAATTAGACAGTCAAATCAAATTTCAAGAACTAAAGTAGAAATTATTAATTCTCCTAGAAAGTGATTGGCTAAAATACATCTCATATATTTTATATCTCTTAACGTAAAATTTAAGACATGCAACATAAAAATTTTGAAACATGAAAAATTGAAACGATTAACGTAAAATTTAAAATACATAATATAAAAAATTTAAAACACAAATAAAAATTTTTAAATAATTAATATAAGAGTTGAAAAACTTTGATATATCATTTAATGTATTGTAGTCAAACTCAAAAAATTCAAAGAAATACTGTATAAAAAATGATTATTGATTTTTTTTTTAATAATTATGATGAAATAAATCACAATTAAAAATATGACATGTGCCTATGTATACATCAACCACAAATCAAACTAACTATATATACTTAAAACTCGAAACCGGAAACCCACCTGTTTCGATCACATGGAAATGTGATTGAAATTCATGGTTTTGATCACATCATGGGCTCATCATCATCTTCAATTTTTTGACCACAACTCTTTTATTTTTCAACAACATTTCTTCAAAATTTCAGTCGCCAACAACCAAAACAAACTAAACAAAAATTATGTGCATGCAAAACATAAATAATATGTATGGAACAACAACTTATTCATCTAAAAAATAGTAATTTTTCGGTCACCTTTTACTACATTTTCAACTAACTACAATTAAAATAACACATTGAATACACATGCAACAAGCAAAGAAGCCAACTTACCTTACTTTTGCCGTGAATACTACATTCATAGTTGCCGATCAACTACTTTGTCGTTGTCACAATCGTCTGAGGAAGATGACCAACTTTCAATCACAAAGAGAGATCAAAAGAGAGAAAATGAAAAATGAGAAATGAATAAGTTTTAAGCTTTTGTATTATTGAATTTTTTTTATCCAAATACATTATTTTTGGTCAATTTGATAAAAAAATTATGAAAATAATTATTTATATAAATTGATTTATGAAAGTGGTTATTTTAAAATTTTTTTTCTAATTAAAATATAAGATATAAAGTGTTTTTAACCGTTCATATTTAAAAGTAAACAGTAAGAAAAAAATAATTTTTTTTTCTCTCACAACATTGAAGTAAGTAGGAATAGCAAAAATTCCCGCATAGGTGGTGGGTCGACTTGTACGGGACGGACGTGGATCAGGGACAAAATCATATCGCAATTTGAAAACAAAGCAGAGACGAAGATGGACAATTATAGTTCCCCAACCTGCTTTTCTATTTTTATATTATAATATATTTAAAATTAGAAATAAAATTAATTTATATATATAATTAAATTCACTTTTTATCAATTAAAAATTTATCAAAATAAAAATATAATAATTAGTTGATATTAAATTAAATGACCAATTATAATCATTAAATTAATTTTTTAAGTATATTAATACAAGATCAACAAAGGATAAAAATAACTTGTAAGATTTTACTTTCTTATTTACTAAACAAAATATTTTTTCCACAAAATTAATATGAAAATTTAATATTTTTGTACAAAAATTAACACAATTTAATAAAATTTTAAAGATTTTATTTAATTTAATTTTTTTTTGTATTTTTATTAAGAATTTAAGTTAAAATTTATCGACACATTAATTTATTATTGTTTTTATGTAAATTAAAATAAATAATTTATTTATGTACTAATCAAAAGCTTTTTCCCATTTTTGTTTGAGAAAATACAGATCTTTGTACTTGTATTTTCTTTTTGTTAAATTACAATTTTTAAAAACTTTTTATCCAAACCCAACACTTTTATCATCCTTAACTTTTAAACTCAACAAATAAATAAATAAACAAAGTAAAAAAGAAATTTTATGCATAGAATTTGATAAATATTGAGTTTAGAAACATTTTCCTTGCTAAAAAAAAAAACAAAGCAAAATGCAATAATAAACTATAGTACAGTGGAATGTTTCCAATAATAATTGTTTGTAATGATATTCGCTAATTAAAATTTTTTATTAATGTCCATCCTTAAATTTATTTTTATTGGAATGTATTTTATTTATTATGATTGTATTTGTTTTTATAATAAAAATTAAATGTTAATCATATTTCACTTAGAAATTCTCAAAAGAAAATTCTGAATTCAAGACAATGCAAGTAAAATGTCAATTAATGGGAGAAGTATTCAACAATTCCTGTTTTCTTAAAAGAAAGAAAAAATATATAATATTATCCTAAGAGAAATAGTTTTCGCCATTGATAGCGCATCGGTCTATTCTCAGAGCAAACTTCACTCCCTCTATTTCCGCTTCCATTAACATATATACAACCACTCTATTTCCCTTTCTTGCAAACAACCCAGAAAGCTCTCAGGTATTTGATCTCTCTCTTTGAATGTCAATGTGTTTTTTATGTGTAAATTTTGGTTGGTTTTATATGCATGCCAATTTTGGCTGGTTTCTATGGTGGGGTGGTTGCAAATATGATGTTTGTGTGTAGTTTTACAAGCTATAATTCTTCGAAATGTACATTTTCTGTTCTTTATTTGGAACAATTTTCTCATTACAAGTATTTGTAATTCTCTTTTACGCCTTCAGATCATGGTATCTTTTGATAATGCTGTGATTATTGCATCAAGCTCTGTAAAATATTTGAAGGGTAATCTTTATTTGGGTTATATCATGATTCTGCATTGTTATCACGTGTTTCAGTTAGATTCTTGGGTTGTTTTGCGAGATTTTTTCTTATTTATTGAAGAAATCTTGATTGGTTGAAACCATTTATTGAATTGAATGTTTGTTTGTGGAAAGAGGAAGTGAAGAATAATATTTAGTGATGTCTACTGTTGGGAATTCAACAAATATATTTTGGCAAGAATGTCCAGTTGGGAAGATTGAAAGGCAGAAGCTACTCTACCAAAAGGGATGTGTTGTATGGATTACGGGTCTTAGCGGATCAGGTTTGTTTTTTATATTTACCTTTTTAAATTAACTGCTTTCAATTTCATTTTGAACCATGTGGAATGATTTTTTTAACCTCTGCAAATCATATTGTTTCCTCTTTATTCACTGAAGTGTTAAATTACAAATTTCCAGTATGCAGTGATTTTATTTAGTAAAATTACTCATGTCCAACAGACATATGTACTGATAGCACTTTGAATTTTGAGAACTGAGTCTTTTATTCGCCAGCATATAATCTATATGCGGCAAATGAGGAAGAGCAATCAATTTTTTAATTGCCTGTTCTTCTTCTTCTTTTTTTGGGATTGTTGAACCAATTTGTATCTGCCTCGGCTGAACGGCAAAACTGGGTTGTTGAACCAACTAGAAAATCATTAACTTTCTATTTTATGTCCTGTACTTTTCTTATTTTTGTCAATTTAATACACATTCATTGTAGAATTGACAATCATGGCAATCCACAACAAAATCAATGAAGAAATTGTGTATTCATGCTAGCCTAATAATTCCTTCTAAATTGGACACATTTTAAATTTTATTAACTGTAATATATACTCGATGAACTTATGTGTTGTAAAGACTCAAATGCCTCGTAATATTTAGATTGTTCTCCCTCGCAATATGTATTGAAGTTTTTGTTAACCTTCCAGGGAAGAGTACACTGGCATGCTCAGTTAATAGTGAACTGTATTCTAGGGGAAAACTGTCTTACACCCTTGACGGTGACAACCTTCGACATGGACTAAACAAAGACCTTGGTTTCAAAGCAGAAGATCGTACTGAGAATATACGCAGAGTTGGTAAGTATCTTTCTGTAGACAAAAATAACCTTTAATTGAAGTTTGACTTCAGTTAATTAGATATAGAGAATTTTTATCTCCAAAAAGGCAAGAAACAGATTTGCACTCGGAAATATGTGTGTCTGCGTGTCTGTGTGTGGCTATCTTCTGGCATGTTGCTTGTGGATTTATGTGGTTCAATTTTCCCATTGATTCTATTGAAGTCCTTATATTGTTATTAAGTTTGATCACTGTTATGACTTATGGTAGGTCTTAATTTTCTTTTTCCTTTTTAACACATCATTTAATCAATTGTCAAGGCACTAACTGCTGCACGTTTTGCGTACATGTTTATCAGTGGGCATTGTCTGAAGATATCTTTTGCCAACACAGGCATGATGTAGGGATTCCAGTATGGCTCTTCTAAATGTCGTTTTTCCATTTGTAGACATAGAGTGGCAAAAGCTCCTGTTGCCATTAAGATTCCAAGCAGAGGTTGTTAGCAGAGATAGAAATGCAATGAACTCTCGATATTAAATGAAACTGGAACCACAGAGCAAATTCTGAACTTGCTCTAATTCAGTTGGCTGCTAGATTGTTACTTGCGTGTGTGGATTGCTCTATGTTCAACGTGTTTAAACTTTGTAGGTCATAGATGGCTTGTGAGATTATTAAAAAGAAAAAGAAAAAAATAATTTACAATGCGCTTAAAGCTCCAAAATGTTGTTAAATTACTAAATGTCAACACATCCAATTTAATGACTGTTTAACATTGTATTATCAACAGAAGAACAGCGAGACTAAAGTTTGTCCTACATATGTGTGTTTGGTCATCTTTGCTAGAGCACTAGGTGTAATTTTTACTTGGTTTTAGTGCAACATATTTGGTTTCATTTTAATTCTGAATTATTATTTTTCACCTACAGGGGAAGTAGCGAAGCTTTTTGCCGATGCTGGTTTAATCTGCATTGCCAGTCTGATATCTCCATATAGAAAAGACCGGGATGCTTGCCGTGCAATGTTGCCAGATTCAAACTTTATCGAGGCAAGACTGATTGTGGATGCTTGTATGCACTTCCTTTAAATTATTTCTTGGAGGGAACACCATCTCACTGGTAGATATACAGGTTTTTATGAACATGCCTCTAGAATTGTGTGAGGCAAGAGATGCAAAAGGCCTTTACAAACTTGCACGGGCTGGAAAGATCAAAGGTGTGTTGTCAAAATTTATCAATGTGCCTAATTATGATTTAGTTCTGCACCACAAAGCTTATTAAAGTATGGTGTCATCAATTAGATCATAAGATAGTGCTAACCTCCATTATCAGCTGACCAGAATCTCCAACTGATAGCGTTGTCAACTTAAAATTGACCTCATGTCTTCCTTAATTTCAAGGTGCACTATCACATTGTGTAGTGAGAATAAAAAGGGCACCTTTTCTGGGTAACTGAATTGTTTATTTAGTATATAATTGGTTCTTTTTTTATTGTTTTCCTGATATTATCAATACCCAGTTAAACCTTTGGTGTCTTCTCAAATTTTGACACATCATTGTGTTCATGCCATATGAGTTCCAACTGCTTGAATTGTGTTGATCATACCAGATGGTTGCTTCTGATCAGACATACAAAGGATGCTATCAGAGCACCTCAATCCCTCTCATTATTTTTTGAAAACTGGCTGTATTCTTCATGAAGTTTCAACTGGGTCACTACTTTGCAATTGAAATTCTAACCAATACAAAATATTTGATAAAGAATAAGGAACCTTGCTCTTAGACTTTGTGAAAATTAACTAACAATATAGATTATACAAAGCCTATGCGAATTCGTAATTATTTTGTTGGTAATTATATTATCTTATGTACCCAGTTCACAACTGAATGGAACCACCAAACCCTTCTTTTTATTTCACTTTGATCCCCTTTCCCATTGGCCATATCCTACTGCAGGTTTTACTGGGATAGATGATCCTTACGAACCGCCATTGAATTGTGAGGTATGGTTTGAGTTTACCATGCAAACTATTATGCCCATGTGCACATAATTTCTTGTATGAATTTTTATTTATTCTTAGCCATTAATACTATAACTACCTTGTTACGTAAACCGTGTTCCATGTTTTACTACATCTTGAACTGGATATTGTTTTCCCTTCAATGCAGATAGAAATAAAACAGAAAGATGGAATTTGCCCCACTCCCGGTGCCATGGCAGGTCAAGTAGTGTCTTATTTGGAGGACAAAGGATATCTACATGATCATTGATCTGCTCTCTTCAGACGG
>JAXCLQ010000006.1:14045787-14056446 GCA_035584115.1 Cedrela odorata | reverse complement strand
ACCACATGCTTCTCTGTAGGAGATTAGTATGCACTTATTGGTGCAAACTGCATTATATGAAGAGTTTGAAATAGGAATACTTTTTTTCCCCTAATCATTATAGATTTTCGGATCAAGTGGGTTTGGGATTTGTCAAATGCATGGTATTGTCTTACCAAGACCTTTTTTCTTTGCTCATTATCAGAGATTTTCTTTGAAATTTCTTATGTTTGGTTACAGATGATCCAGAAATGTGTTAAAAGTTATATCCTGGAATTGCTTCTATCTCATAGTTCAAAGTCCATTACCGTTGTAATATCATGATATGGTAACCAAGTATTTTAATGCATTTGAACATAAACCATAAATGATTAATTATAACTTGTTTGGTCTTAGAAGTGCTTTTGATATGCTCAAAAGCCGAAAGTGCTTTTTTGCCTATTTTGTACTGTTTTTACTGAAGTAGATAAATGTGTTTTTCCATTTAGAGAAGTACTTTAGTAAGAAGTCTTTTTTCGGTGCTTTGATCACCTGCAAACAAAAGGTGCTTTTGATCAAATTACTTTCTAGGCTCTTTTCTTAAAGTTCTTTTTAAGATAACAAAGGTAAATTATTAAGCTTAATACACATTTAATGTTTGTTCATACTTCGAGTAGAAGACAACAAAAACAGGAAGATTTATTAAGGAATAACCACCTTAGGACTTGTTATTATTATTGTATATTTGATAATAATTAATAATAATAATAACATAACATAACATATATTATTATTAAAGGGTATTATCTATTAGTTTATAAAAAAATAAAATAAAATAAACTTCCATCTGTGTGTAATTTTGTAGTGTAAATAAATTATACGAGTCGGGGATAGATGGTTTTGGCTAGAGGGCTAGTTTTTTAAGAAATTCTTTTGCAATAAAACCAACCCACTCACCAAACCAAAAATTTGCATAGCCATAATGTTTCAAAGTCTTATTTTAAAATAATAGAAAATATTTTCTCATCAACTGTGTAAAATATTTTAAATAGTAGGATAATTTGGTCATTTTATATATATTTTTATTCGCTAAATGAAAATGTTTAGGGATAAATTTGTCCTTCCTTGTACACATATGGTAATGCAATTAGAAATATTAACCTAATTTGCTTATTTAAGGTTAGATTTAAAATCAATTATTGTTACGGTGAGAGACGAGTATTTTTCAAATAATGAGATTTTTAAAATGAATCTTAAAATAAAATGTTTTTTTTTCTTTTTAATTTATTTATCCCTCATAATTATAATAATTAAACAATTATGTTAAAATGAAAGATTTTACAGAACTATGCCAATTTTTAAAACAAGATCATAAATACTGGGTTATATCTGCAATAAAAATATAATAATAAAATGGTACAAATTATAATATTTATTAGTTTAAAAAAGAGAAAAAATAATAATAATAATAATGAACCAAAGACTTTTTTTTTCATATATATATAATTATATATGAAAAAATAAGTCTTTGGTTCATTATTATTATTATTATTATTATTATTATTATTATTATTATTATTATTATGTGTTATTTTTTTAATTATTTTAAAGTAAATTATTTACATACACGCACGCTTATAATTACTTCTTTATTTACTATATATTACATGCCTCAAGTCACATGGACAAAATTAAATAATTATGTTATATATAAAATAAAATAAAAAAAGTAGTGATTGTTTTATAAATTATTTAATTTATTTAAAATACGTGAAAATACTACTATGACCTTTTATTGACTTTATTTATTTTAGAAATCAAATTGAAAATTCAAAGAAAGATAACTCATAATAAAGATGGCAAGTCATTTACTCTTTATGCATCTATAAATAATTAAATAAAAGATGGTAAGAAGGAGAAAATCACACTTCACATTTGTATTTTTTTATATATAATTTTTTTTTTTAAAAAATCACTAGAAAATAAAATTTTATTTCTATTATTTACATAAAAAGTTGCATAATTATTGTATTAGTGTTGGAAAATTTTTACTTTTTAATAATTTTCTATAAAAAAAATTATTAATTAAAATTTGAATAAAATATGAACATCCACGTTTTAAAAATAATCGAGTATTAAAAATTATAAATATATATATATATATAAATTATATAAACTAATCATCGTAAACTTTAAAAATGATTTTTGATACTTATTAAAATATCTAAATTTTTATGTCCCTTTCAAATTCACTTTGTTACATGTTAATCATCGAGTATATATTTATTTTTTTATGGTACCTAATTGAAGTAATAAATAAAAGCAACAGAAGTTGGTCAGAGAGAGAGAGGGAGAGAGTTGACGTTGGTGGTATTGGTTAGTTTGGATAGACGACGACTATGGAAGTTCAATGGACAATTTCTTTATTTCCACGCATTAGTGTCATTTATAACACTCACTCCATTGTTACGCTTCTGCCACTCCAGTAAATTTACTTCCTTCTCTCCTCGCTCTTTCACCCTTCCTCCTCGGCTTTCCATTGCCTCTTCTGCACCTCAGTCTTCTTCTGCTCAGGTTGGTCTAACTCAACTCATGTTTGGTTCCCAAGAAAACCCAGATAGAAAAATTGAACCTTTAGGTCCTTCACGTTGATAGAATTTGTACTTGTTTTTATTTATCTGGGTTTGGTTTTATTTCATTTATTTGTTATAGATTTTCTGGTTTTTTATCTTTTGACTATTTTTTTTATTAGATGGTGAGTGAATGAATTATTGATGATTAAAGAAGCTGGAAAGTGAATGGTCTGAGAACTTGATTATTGGATTTTTTTTTTTTAAATTTTTGGATTATTTGATTTCTTGTTTTGATTAGGCTGTGCCAACCGGGGATGTTAATAGTGATGCCAACGTTTTCCAGTTGATTCAAAGTCATCAGGTAATATTGTTATGGGTGTATTTACATTTGTTTGTATCTTATGTGTGGTTTTGCTCATAATGCTACAATTTAATGACAATTAATAGAGATTAGTGGTAGTATTTTATGTGAGCATATAACCATAGATGTTAGGATTATATTTTAGTCCTCTCCGTTTTTTACCTTTATTCAAAAGGATAACATATGGATCATCCATACATGGTAAGCGGGAAAAATGAACAACAGCTGAAGTTGATGTGTGGTTTTCATTTCAGGAAGCAGCAGCTCGACTTCCTTCAGTTGAGGAAATTAAAACTGTACTTGATCGCAATGGTTGGGGCATGCTTTCTACTTTTTCTCAGGTTTCTGCTTCATACATTATTCATTATTAACATTTCTGAACTAAATAATCAATGAGGAATATAATGGAAGCAAACTTACCATGTTGTGCTCTGTTTGGTAATTCTGGTTAAGTATTGAAATCACCACCTTTCACAGCTCGTTGAACTCTTTTCTTGTGCAGAAATATGTGGGTTATCCATCAGGGTCAATGGTTGACTTTGCATGTGATGCAGATGGAACTCCAATATGAGCCGTCAGTAGCCTGGCTGTTCATACGAAGGTTTGCCCTTGAAAGTTTGTTATATGTATTGACTCGTAACATTTTTTATTCGTGTAATTTAAAGAATATTTAGTGAAGTTATTTTCTCATTCATCATGTCACTTTTAGGTTTGATATCATTAGCTTGGCAGAATCAATTTGGTAGATAACAGATAGAAAATATTCTAAATTCCTTCTTAATTTAAGAAAGATTGGTTATGTGCTGGCATTTGGGATTGATTGATCTCAGAATGTTTGGTTTTGATAAACCTTTTTCATCCGTCCTGCTGCATGTGCACCAATGAATATTACAGAAATGCCAAATTTAGGTTATGTGGTGAGATAAAGTTTCTTTCTTATAAAAGGTTGCAGTTTTTCTTTCATTTTCTTTAGCATTTGTTGTCAAATTCCTATAATTATTTGAAAAATTGCTGCTTCGCGAGGACCTGTTAGCTAATCCGAAATGTTCATTGCTTGTCGCTAGAGATCCAGAGGATAGAACTGACTTAGTAATTACCCTGCACGGGGATGCTATTACTGTAAGTTATTACTTCTTTCCAAATTTTGCATCACACCACGATTCGGCATCTTATGCCATATTTTTAGTCATGTACTTTCTCCCTTCACATTTGGATCATAAATATGTAAATTTTTGTTTTGATCAATTACACAGGTTTCTGAGAAGGATCAAGCTGCCATTCGAGCTGCATATTTGGCTAAGCACCCTAATGCATTCTGGGTAACTTGTTCCCTTGCATTCTCTAGCATGCTTTGTTAGTTTGAACAATAAAGTGTCACCAACTTAATTTGGAGAACTTCTAAAACTGCTCTACCTATGTAAAGGTTGACTTCAGTGACTTCCAGTTCTTGCGCATCAAGCCAAATGTTGTCCAGTATGTGTCAGGTGTTGCAACAGCTTTATTAGGATCTGGAGGTTTGTCTCCTATCCATCATTTTTTTTTTAAAATTAAATGTGGATTGAGTCATTCTCCAGGATTTTTTCTTAGTTCCTTTAATATTGAGAGAGAGTTTGATATTCCCTTAGTCGCTTGTGACAAGAGTCGTGAGACTCTAATGTTTCCATAGATTCTCAGTTACACCTTCTGAGTTTATTTTTAGCACTCTAATGAATTTGTTTGTTGTGATTTTACTGTTTTTCTACTACCATATTCCATTTCTATTAGCTCTTATTTATCTATCTTGTGCTTTTGCTTTCAGAGTTCAGCAAAGAGGAATACCAAGCTGCAAAAGTTGATCCAATAGCTCAGTTTTCTAAGCCTGTTTCGGTATTGCCTGCTTGCATAATATTTTTTTGTTGCACTATTCTTTTATTAAGATTACTTGAGCAATTTCGATGTTCTAATTGAAATCCTATCTCTTGGCAGTCTCACATGAATAAAGATCATGCTGAGGATACAAGAGTCATTGTGCAACACTCAACATCAATTCCGGTAATCTGGAATGATATCTTTGGCAGTGTATTTCTATCTCAACTAGGATGTTGGAGCTCTAATCATTATTATACAGACACATTGACTAAGCTGGTGGAGATGGAAAATGACATGAATTAGCTCGCTAGTAATCAATATTTCACCTACCAATCCCAATCAAATAAATAAATAAATAAAAATCAGTTCTAGTTATGGAATGATTTGGCAAATATTGGTTCAGTATATCAGGTTCAACTATCAAGCCGTTTAAAGAGAAAGATTGTAAGCTTTGCGAAAGTTGAGTTTTTCCTTTTTCTTCAGGTGGACTCTGCTTATATGCTGGATTTGAACAGTCTTGGATTCAGTGTTAAGGTACTGCTTATTGGTAATACTATTCTTTTACAGGGCCTCATATCCTTCACTGATGTTTTCTAAAAAGTTGTGTACTCAAGTGTTTGATCTTTTTTCTTTCTAATTTTGTTTCTTGCCTTACAATGTATTGATTTGCATTACTATCAAGCCATCTTCCACAAAGGGTCTTCTCAACTGCTACTATATTGATTGTCATTCTTATAGTGTAACCCTTTCTCTTTGTAAAATTATTGACCTTTATTTCTTCTTTTAGGCTGGTTATCAAGGAAATACTTTCAAGCTTCGTATCCCTTTCCCAAGGCGTGCCGAAGATAGAAAGTAAGACATCTAGTTTCAGAGGATTTCTCATCTTGTACAAAATATGTACTGTTCTTCGTCATATCAAATGGGATAAAATGATTGTGATGCTCTTCTTTGGTCTTTCATATGTTGTCAGTTTCTTTTAGCTTTTGTTACCCTAGTTTGTGTTGCTAGTGTCATCATAATAACTTTAGGCTTCATTTGGGATTGTGGTGCTTCTGGTGTACTTTGAAAGCAAAGTTGAAAAAGTGTTTGGTAACACCAACTTTAGCGGTACCCACTCATTTTTTAATTAATATTTGACACTTGTATTTTCATTACATGGAGTTGTGGTGGCTTAAAAGCCACCACACCTCAATACCAAACAAAGCCTTAGTACGAGTCTGGAAAAGTGAAAAGTGAGAGATGAGAATACAAATAATGCTTCAAGCAGTTGGTTTGACAAGTTGCTGTAACGGACATTTATTGCAATGAATCAATAGTGAATGCTGATTTCATTTAGGAATATATATGATGACAGGTTCCTTTTCTGTGTGATTTTAGAGTTAGAAATATACAGGGGGATATCATAACCTGCAGTAGAGTTGCGGAAAATGCCGAGAATAAATGGATGACTCTTCATTGCCATGGCCTCTTTAATTTTCTTTGACCACATAATCCTTCTTAAACATGAGTAGGAAACCTAAATTAAAATTTGCTGACTTATCTTTAGTTGGAATATTTGCTTTGGTCCTGTAATGTTTTACCTATAGAAGATATCCAAAAGATTGGACAAAAACAATGCTACCATATCATGTTTGAAATCATTCAATTTTATTTTATTTCTTAATGCTATTATCTTGTTGTTGTTTTCTACTAAGTTGCATTTTCTTATATTTCATAGGGATGTGAAAACCCTCATAGTGGAAATGCTTCAAGCTGCTAAGTCTCAATCTAACTGATCTGACAGTGGAAAAAGAACAAAGAGGTGTGCTTACCCAAATCATTTTTTGATATTATTTATTTCTTTAGCTATTAATTATTTCATCGCTGTGAAATCTTGATTGTTCTCCTTAAGCATAGAAAACTCTGTTTGCTTTGACACCATCAAGCATCGTAATTGAGTTGCACGTCCTTGAAACAAATCATGTTTTCACATAGTGCATTCTAGCAGAAACGTATCGTGATGTTTTAAGGAAACTGAAAGAATCTATTCTGGCAAATTTTCTAAATATTTGTAAATCCAGCAGCATTTGATGCGCATTTGAGTAATGTCATTTAATCACACCTCATGGAGAGCTAAAAAACGCATGAAGTATTTGTAAAGCTTTCAAATTGTTTTCTACCATTATGGACTTACAATTTTGGGGATCCCTCATAAAAATCGATTTATTTTCCAATTGAATTTGGTATTGCTCTTTGGTTTCCAAAATTACCCCCAAATGCTCTACTGACTCTTATTCTTATCTTTGGCTTCCTAACTATGCGGCTGCATATTCCCCTTCTCTATGGTAGAAGTATTCTTGTTTCCAAGTCCAACCCCTCAATTGTATTATCTTGTACATGTTTGTGCCTATTGGATAATCTTGTACTACAACTTAACTTTATTGTGACCTTCGTTCTGACGTGTTGATTTCCTTTTATCTGTGCAGGTTCCTGTATCACATCACAATCAATTTTTAGTGGATATGCACAGATTGAGTTGGAAAGATCATCAAATAAAGATAAACTGCTTAAGAAAGACAATCAATTAGGGATACTTTGGGTTTGTTAATAGACAAGAAATGACAATTATGGATAGAAAAAAATTGTTTGATGTGTAAGTTATATAGTGTTTTCAGTTGATACAATGCCGTGTAATTATTTCACTTGTTTTTCCCCTTACTGATACATTGTGTCTAAAAATTAATTGTGTAGAGAATCCAATGAACATCAGAGAATGAATCTCCAACTTTGCTTTCCATGGGATTGGAGTAAACTTTGATATAATGTGACTCTGTAAATCATACACAGATTCATTTGGGTAATATATAGTTGAAACACTTGAGGCTAGGGAATATTTGAGTTTTTATTGCTAGTGGTATGATTGTGATAAAGATTGCATTTGATATTATTGATGCATTAAAAAATTCTTTTTGTGGATTTCGTGCATTAGCAGCAAACGATCTTTTTTTTTTTTTAATATAAACTCGTAATACTTATAACCACAATTGAGAGTTATGGAGTGAAAAGTCGGTTGTTCAGTGAAAACCTTTCGATACTTAAATTAGAGTTTTACTTGTGGTTATTAAAAAGAAAAAGTTGAAGGAGGATTATAATATTTTTTGTCAAAATTTTAATAGTTCCACCTAGTTATAGCTGATTTCTTTTTATAGATGTTATTATCTCTTTAATATGACAGGATACTATGAAATCTAGTAACTAGAATTCTACTGTGCGAGTATCACGAAGATTCCATGGGTTAAGCATCGGCTTCTGGATTTAGTGGCATCGTATCCTTAGTATTCTTATTATGTAAGAAACATAATTTGGCAAGAATCCTTGTTATAGAATAATTCAAAAATGTATAGGAATGAGATGAATCATTCACTAATACGTAATTGTAGCGAGGTTTCGAAAATTTTTATTTGAGGATTGTTATTGTCTTGAGATAAGCTCTAGTGCTGCTAACTTGAGACCTTCGTAAGCTGTTATTGAGACCTTAACGAGAAGTGACTGAGACTTTTATGGTGCGTCACTGGAAAAAGACTTGATCCGAGCCTCCTGGTAATTCTGAGAGGTCTCGGCTCCTACCTCTCCTAAAATCCTCTCCATACCCTTTATTGTTATGCCAATCCGAGACCTTTTTCTTCTTTTGCCAGATAAGACCTAGACTCTCTATTACTTGAATAGCTCTCCTTGGGTAGCAGTTGGTCTCGGAACACCATTCGTCTCTTCCTGTAGGACTATTTCGAGCTTTTTTATTCTTCTGAGCCTTATGCATAGTAGATTATACTCAACATCAATCCCCCTAATTTTAGTCAAAAATAACGGTTCTTTGATTAAAATTAAAGATGACGGTTCTGAAGAGACGCGCCTACCTATCATAATTAAATATTCAGGTGGGAGTCCACTCGTTTTTGCAACATGGTAGATGATGACTGGCTCTGGGGATCCCAATGTTTCGGACCCCAAGAGATCTAACTGCTTCTAATGATAGCCACTCCTTTTTCATTAATAAGACACATCCTCCCAGCTTTTCCCTCGACGTGGCAACATTTCATACATTAATCTGTAACTGGTATCGGCGGTTGGGGTTTTTCTTCTCCCTTAAATACTTCATTTTTACCTTTTTACCTTTACGCTGTCACTTTTCCTTTGCAAACAATTTCAACAACAAAACAGCAGCAACAACTCAATTTCGAGTTTCACACAACTTCAAGTTCTTCAACTCTCAATGGTAAGTTTCTTATCCTCTTCTTCCATTCTTTTACAATTGATTTTGTGGTATATTTGATCGATTAGGGAACTTAATAGACATCTTCTTATATTTAGAGGCCTTTAGGTTAATCCTCTTGAGTTGTTGAGGGTCATAGAACGACCTTTTAACCCCTCACTTTCCTTATGTAAAAACAGAAAATGTCTTCTAGAGAAAACAACTCCGTCGAGAAACAAGCCATCGTCCCAATTGTTTTCCCAACTCTGGTGAGGTGAGACCTAACATATTTCGAGGCAAATAAATTTACCTCGATCTTAACCGAAACAGACTTAGAAGTATATACTAGGCTATATAGAATCTCTGAAGGGATTTATCTTGGGGTCCATGAAGCGAACAAGCTTTCAAGTTGCCCTTTAGAGGGCGAGATAGCCTTTAACGAAGAATTTTTTTCACGTAGGTGTTAGACTACCTCTTCAGCCATACTTTACCTGAATCCTCGCTTCCTTTGGACTCTCTCTTTACCAACTAAACCTTAATAATTAGATAATCATATTTGGTCTGTACGTCATATGGCACTAGATCTTAGATCACGACCCTTCTTTTAAGGAGATTGAGTACATGTTCATACTGAAAAGAAATCCTATAAGCAGTCCGCGGTGGTTCTACTTTCAGAACCGAGTCGGCGAGAACAACTCGATCACTGGCAACCCTACCTCTAACAAAACCTGGAATAAAAAATTATTTTTTATTCGAGGTAATTAGAATTCAACCCCACATGTTCATGTACCCAGACCCTTTGGTGAAGCGGTCTTCTGGAGCACTGAGCCAACATTAGCCCCTCCTAGCAATGAGAGGGTAAAACTGGTCAGGTCATTAGCTTCTTACTAGAGCCTTTTGCTCTCGTAAGACGAACTGCTTAGTTCGGGTCAGGTAAATTTCTGTGTATTTAGACACCAATTGGCCTCGAAAAAGGCCACTATATGAGGTAATCTCAAAGTGACTCGTTCTTAGTGTTGAGTTTATAGAAACTAATTGTAATTTTATTTGCGTTTGCAGGTGAAATGGCTTCTAGAGACCAAGCCTCAGATCCCTTTCAAGTCTTGCAGAAACTTGCCAAAGGAAAAAAGGGAGGAAAAGTCCATCAACCTTTAATGGTCACTCAAAAAGTTATAGCTAAAGCCTCAGAGCCTTGAAGGCGGCTAGTTCTCAAGCGTGGCTCGCCCCAAGGTTCCTTCCAAAGGGGTAATAATTTGAAATCCGACACCTCTCCCCCCAACTCCCTCCACTGATAAGGGCAAGCGTAAGGCTAAGGCTTCTGGGGAAAAGGCTAAGAAGAAGAAACAAATGTTCGGCCAGACCGACCAGGATCTGTTAGATCGTAGGAACTCCTTCAGAGGATCTTCCTAAGGAGAAGTAGAGGTTTTTTTAACACTTCCTTCCATGCATCAACCGACAGGTGCAAAGCATTAACGACAAGTTCTCTAAAGATATCGCAGGGCTCTCGGGGGAGTTGTTACTGAATTTTCAGCTAAAGTGGCTAGGTCAAGTAAGTACTCTCTCTTGGTGCTAAGAAGCAATAAATGTTTATATCTTGTATTTCACTAATTATTGTTGCTTTTTAAACTCTTCTACTCGACCATTCTGCAGCACGGTGCTCTTATTGGAGATTACTCTTAGGCATCAAAATC
>JAXCLQ010000006.1:14032893-14045687 GCA_035584115.1 Cedrela odorata | reverse complement strand
AGGCGTGTAAAGAGCTGCAAGTGAGCTTGGACGCTGAGAAGCAAAAGTTCGCACTCTTAGCTAAGAAGGTCGAGGATGACGAGGTAGAAATGGGAGCTCGGCTTCGCAAGCAGGTCAATGATAGCATTGACCTGACTTGTGAGACCCTCCAAGGCCAATATCCTAACCTGGACTTGGGTTGGCTATATGAAGCCTTAGGGCGTCCAGCTCCAACGCGAGAAAGAGAAGGCTCTGACGGGGTGTTCCCTAAAGGGGAGGGGGTATCTTAATCTGAAGACCAAGTTCATGCCTCCAATGGAGTCTGCTACCGACCCCTCTGCTGAGCTTTCTGCTGCAAATGCCCCCACGGAAGTCTCTTCCACAGAGGAGATAGAGGCCACTCCTGCTAAACTAACAACTTCTCCAGCCTACCTAGCAACTCCTTTAGCAAATCCAACTTCTCCTGTTGACCCCCCAGCCGATCACATTGTAGAAGTTTAGTTTTAGTTTTAGTTTTTTTTTATGTAATACTTTAATTAATAAAATTTCCTTTCAAGACTTCTAATTTTCTCTTTCCTCTGACTACTCCCTTTTTCTTTCACCTAGTAGTTTCACGCAATCCTTACTTACTTTATGAACTTGGATTACCTATTAACATTAACCTAGCATAACAATGTCCTAAACTGTTCATTCTTCACGTATTAATAGCTCATTTCATTTAAAGTCTGTTTGCATCTCAGACTTCGTTGACACACTTCATATTAGTCACTTGATAACTTCTTTGATCGATCATTTCCTAAACCAGGCCCAACGGCCTATTTAGGCGGGGAATTATATCGTCTGAGAGCAAATAACAAGCTAATGTCTAGGAACCATGTTACACATTTTTGGACTTCGGGAGGAGATTACCTCAAGACGTTTGATGAGACTATTCGAGAACCCCTTTTGCTCATGCTCTCTAAGACCGTGCTCAGGGCTTGCTTGAGCTAAGGATAATATAACCTTGAGGAAAATAGAAAGCTAACGTCTAGGAACCGTATCGCCCATGTTCGGGCTTCAAAAAGATATTACCCTAAGAAGTTTAATAAGATCATCTGAGAATCTCTTTTACTCATGCTCTTCGAGATCGTACTTAAGACTTATTTGAAGTGAGGATAATATTACATCGGGAAAAATAGAAAGCTGAACGCCTGAGAAGCGTGTCACCCATGTCTGGGTTTCAATAGGAGATTATCTCGAGATGTTTGATAAGATCATCCGAGAACCTCTTTTGTTCATGCTCTCCGAGACCGTGCTTAGGACTTGTTTGAACTGAGGATAATATTACCTCGGGGAAAATAGAAAGCTGAACGCCTGGAAACCGTGTCACCCGTGTCCGGGCTTCAAGAGGAGATTATCCCGAGACGTTTGATAAGATCATCCGAGACCTCTTTTGTTCATGCTCTCCTAGACTGTGCTCAGGGCTTGTTTGAACTAAGGATAATGCTACCTCAAAGAAACTAGAAAGCTAAATGCTTAGGAGCCATATCACCCGTGTCCGAATTTCAGGAGGAGATTACCCTGAGACGTTTGATAAGATCATCCGAGAAATTCTTTTGCTCATGCTCTCCTAGACCGTGTTCAGGGCTTGTTTGAGCTGAGGATAATATTACCTCGGGGAAAATAGAAAGTTGAATGTCTGGGAACCGTGTCACCCATGTCCGGGCTTCGAGAGAAGACTACCCCGAGACATTTGATAAGATCATCCGAGAACCTCTTTTGCTCATGCTCTCCGAGACCATGCTCAGGGCTTGTTTGAACTGATGATAATATTACCTTTGGGAAAATAGAAAGCTGAAGGCCTCGAAACTGTGTCACCCGTGTCTGGGTTTTGGGAGGAGATTACCCCGAGACGCGTAATGATCATGAACTTTTGCTTTATTTGTTGACTGACTTCAGAAGTGAAAAATAAAAAATAATTTTATTAACTTCTAAGGGAATTTGCTACAAAAATTTTCGATGCTTTTAAGGGTAATACAATTTCAAGCGTTTGGCATTTCAAGGCTTTCAGACTCGGTTTTCGTTGAGGGATTCCAGATTATAAACTCCGAGTATGAGGACTTGAGTGACTTTGTAAGGCCCTTCCTAGTTTGTACCTAGAACGCCCTCTTCTGGAACTTTGATGTTCAAGGTTACTTGTCTCAAGACCTAATCTCCTAACTGAAATGAGCAGTACCGAACCTTCTAGTTGTAATATCTCGCTAACCTTTGTTGGTGAGCTGCGACCTTTATCACAGCCATTTCCCTTTTTTCTTTCAACAGATCTAATTCCAAACGTAAACCCTCGTCATTGGACTTCTCCTCATAATTGTTAACCTGAAAAATTAGTATGCTTTCTTTTATCATAATCATCGCCTTACATCCGAAAGCTAGGCTATAGAGAGTTTCTCCTATGCCGACCTTGGGTGTGACTCAGTATGCCCAAAGAATCTCAAGAAGTTTGTCAATTCACACACCTTTATGCTCCTTAAGCTTCTATTTGATGATCTTTTTTATGACCTTATTGGCTACTTCCACTTGTCCATTGGCTTTATGATGAGCTAGAGTTGCGAATCTGAGGTCGATTGCAAAATTTGAGCAGAACTCCTTAAAGTTTGCATTGTCAAACTACTTTTCATTATCGATGATCAGCACTTGAGGTATTCCAAACTTGAAAATGATATTGTGCTTAATGAACATTGTGACCTTTTTTCTGTGATAACCGCCAAGGGTTCAACTTCCACCCACTTTGTGAAGTAGTCGATAGCCACCACAATATACTTAGTGTTTGCACAAGCTTACGGTAAAGGTCTAATAAGATCAAGCTCCCACTGGGAAAATGGCCAAAGACTCGCTAGGAAAGTTAATTTCTCTGAAGGTTGTTTAGGAATGCAGTCGTGTACTTGACACTCATGAAAAGTTTTAGCTAGCTGCGCTGTATCCTGAGAAAGTGTTAGCTAATAATACCCTTGTCTCAATATTCTGTGGGTCATAGCTCAGACTCCCCTATGTCCGCCACATATTTCTTGATGGATTTCATCTAGAGTCCGAGTAGCTTCCTCAGGCCTCAAGCCTCAGGCCTCAGGCATTTTAGGTAAGGAACACTATATCCCCGTTTACATAGCTCTTCATCAATGATGATATATCTTGCCAACCTATTTCTAACCTTTCTCGCCTGCTCTTTATCCTTCGGAAGCTTGCCGTCTTGAATATAAGACCTTATCTCATTGACCCAACAATAATGAAGATCTAATTGAGATACATAATGCATGTGGTCTTCATCTTCTGTGCTTCTCTGTTCTAGTACTTCTATCGGTACCGAAGCAGGAATGTTTCCTTTAAAAGTAGAAGCCAGTTTTACTAGCACATCTACCTTTGAATTTTTGGCTCTCAGAATCTTTTTGATTCTGACAGTATTTAACGCGCTCAGTACTTGTTTGGCTTTTTCTAAGTATGCCTACATATTACCTTTGCGCACTTGGAACTGGCCATCAAGTTAGCTAGCCACTAATTGAGAATCACAGTGGACGTCGAGATCTGTGATTCCTAGAGCCAGAGCTAACTTGATCCCTACAATCAACGCTTCGTACTCTACCTCGTTATTGGTAACCTTAAAATCAAACTTTAAGGAATACATTACCTTAATCCCTTCTAGACTTACAAGGACCTTCCTGAGCGTTTGAAGCTTCATCGATGAAGAAGTTCCAAATTGCCGCTTCTTCGTTTGGGGTGGTTGGATCTTCTCGATCAGAAGGTTGTTCTGCGATTTGGTAGACAAAAAGGTGTTCCGACACCAATCTTTCAACAATGAAATCTGCTAAAACCTGACCCTTAATCATTTTCTTGAGCTTATAGATGATGTCATACTCGCTAAGTTCAACAGACCACTTGATCAATCGACCTAAGAGGCCTGGCCGATGCAGGATTTGTCTTAGTGGCTAGTTCGTTACATCACATCCTGATGAGCTTGGAAGTAGGGTCTAAGTTTCCTTACTGCCACCATCAATGCTAGTGCTAGCTTCTCTAGCGGCGAGTATCTCATCTCGGTGTCTAATAGCACCTTGTTGGTGTAGTATATGAGATGGTGAACTTTCTCAGAATCTTTCTTCACTAAGATTGAGTTTACCGAATGGTCGCTTACCACGAGGTACAGGTAAAGCATTTCTCTAATCTCAAGTCTCGTCAGGTGAGGTGAGAATGCAAGATACTGCTTCAGCTCTTGAAAGTTGTGCTCGCATTCCTCTATTCATTCAATCTTCTTCCTTTTTTTTCATGATCTGAAAGAAAGGGAAGCATCTATTGGTAGCTTTGAATAGGAACCTATTAAGTGCTACTAGTCGCCCCGTTAAACTTTGGAGCTCTTTGAGGTTGGACAGGGACTTTAAATCCAATATGGCATTGATCTTCTATGGATTAGTTTCTATAACATGTTCACTAACCATATATCCAAGGAACTTCCCAGCCTGAACTCTAAATGCACATTTCTCAATATTCAACTTCATTTTATACTTGCTAAGTATGAGAAGATTTCTTCTAAATGCTTAGAGTGGTTTCAGGCCTTCTAAGATTTAATAATCATGTCATTCACATAGATCTTCATAGTTTCGTTTATCAGTGGTTTGAAGACCCGGTTGACTAACCTTTGGAAGGTAGCCCTAACATTTTTCAATTTGAAGGGCATTACTATATAGCAGTATAATCCCTAATTGGTAATAAATGTCATTTTCTCATAGTCTGATTCGCGCATCCTGATCTGATTGTATCTCGAGTTCACCAACTGATCGATTCAAGGGAGTGGGAAATTATCTTTGGGACATGCTTTATTCAAGTCCGTGAAGTCCACACACATTTTCCATTTATCGTTGGCCTTTTTAATCATTACTAGATTCGATGCCCATTCTGGGTAATGCACTTCCTTGATGAATTTTGCTTTCATCAGCTGGTTGACTTCAGCGTGTACTACTTCTCTCCTTTCTTCATTGAATGGTCTTCTTTTTTGCTTTACTGGTTTATGTTGAGGATCGATAGCGAGTCAGTAAGAGATTACTCGCTGGTCAATACCCGACATGTCTTCATGAGACCACGCGAACACGCCCATGTGCTTCTTTAGGATGTCCTTGAGTTCAGACTTTAGTTCTTTTGAGAGTTGGGCACCAATTTTAACTGTTCTCTGAGGTGACTTCTAATTCAGAATGATTGATTCGAGTTCTCCCGTTGGCTTTAAGGCCGATGATTTATCATCCTGCTCTATCCTCTTCGCAATCAGCCTATCTCAGGAGTTATCTTCATTGGCTTCCAGGACTTCTCTCCACGGGTGCTTTGATAGGCAGTATAAGCCTTTGGAAGACACCGCAAAACATGACCGAGCTTTCTTTTGATTTCCCTTGACAATTTCAATCTTTTTTCCTGCTCGAAATTTCAACTTCAGATTACCACTTGGAACTTCACCATTGTAGTCTTCTGGTAAGATTGTTCTCCCATAATGATAGGTAGTTGTACTATTCCCAATGGGTAAACACACGATTTTTCAAATCCATTGAGAGCGATCTTGGCAGGTCAAAGTCTCAGATTTTCTATTCCCAAAGATTCTAAAGTTTCCTTGAAGATAATATCAGCTAAACTTCCCGTGTCTACTAAGATTTGGTTGACCCGAGACGTTCCCACCATTAAGGTTACTACCAAGGCATCGTCATGTGGGTAATGCACTCCCACTTCGTCTTCATCCGTGAACATAATAGGTACCAAGATGAGTTTTTGTTTCTTCTCGGCTCGGACATTCATGATATGGATATCCGACAAGGTGTTGGGTAAAGAGTATTTGGAGTAACTCTTTCTAAATCTGTTTGAATTCCTAACCAATGTTGCTCCACCTAAGATCACCATAGTCCTTTCTTCTCGCCTCGGTCTATGCTCAATTTCCTTATCGAGACTTTAGCTCCATCCCACTCTTCAGTTATCAAGCCTTGCAGGTAATTGTTCCGGATCAGTATTTTCACCTGACTTTTGAGGTTAAAACATTCATCCATCAGATGTTCAGCGTTTTGGTGGAACTCCCAAAACTTATTCTTGGCCTCTCCCACTGGTTTGGCCCTCAATGGGCAGGGTTCCACAAGTATAGTTCATCATCTATGATCTCCTTCAAAACCTGTGAGAGTGGGGCTTTTAAAGGAGTGAAAGCTTGACCTCCTTAAACATGAGTTACTTCCCTTGTGTCGTTTTTAGTAGGTGAACAGTACCCTTTCAAATGAAAATTCTCTTTTCCTCCGGTTGTCTCATTTCGACCCTAACCTCTTCTACTTTTTCTGTCAAGATTATGGAAGCTTCTCCTATTGTCGCGTTTTCTTCCCAAATCGATCTTGGGATTCCTAGCCATTTTGAGAGATCATGGTTCAAAAAAATTTTCTTCCTTTATCTTGAAAATGATTTGATCTTCAATCTCGATCTCATTCAACAGCTTTCTTCTAACTGTTTCATAAGTGGTAACAGAGGGCTTTCTCACAGCATACCATCCTCGGTCTACTCGTAGACCTTTCCTAAGACCTTCCAAAACTAAGGAGTGATGATAAGTCCCTAATTCCATCACTTTATCATGATATCTTTTGACGAAGCTCCTGAGGCTTTCACTCTCTCCTTGCTTCATGAGTAGCAATGAACTTAGAGTCTTGAGGTTGATGGTAGCGCCTCTGAACTCATCGACAAAGACTCCGTAGAAGTGTTCAAAGCTATTGATGCTGCTAGGTGTCAGACTAGTGAACCATTTTCTCGCTTGTCCCTCTAGAGTCAACGGAAACAAGCGGCATAATCTGGGATGCTTCCAATCCCTGGATTAGCATCATTTCTCTTAATAGATTCATGTGCAGCGATGGGTCGATTTTTCCTGGGAAAGGGCTGATTTGGGGCATCTTAAATTTTCAGGGAAGAACAAGGTTCAATATTTTTCAAGAAAAGGGAGATTTTGAGTAAAAACTCATCTTTAGCGAAGCATCGCCCCCATTTTGTCCCTCCCTCTTCTTCTAGACTTCCAACTCCTCGATGGACCTCTAAATTCTCAACTCAATCACTGTTTTCCCTAGATCTCTTCCTTCAGGATAGGCTCCATACAGAGCCTTCCCTTTACCATTTTTAATGTAGAAACACTCTCATATCCTCTTGGTCGGAACTGTGACCCGATCCCCTTTTACGAACTATCGTCGAATCGTCAAGCGAATATTCAAACATCTATAACGGCTCGTCATGAAGCCTATCGGCATCATCAACGCCTTGAGGTTCTTTGAAAAGATATCCAGAAATCTTCCATTTTCCCTTCTCTGTAACAGTGTATTTTCTCATGGTACTATTTTGGCGATGCTCTGTCAGACGATTTGCGCACTTTGCATCTGGCACACTACTCTCAACAACTTAGACTGGTTTGGGCCTCTTTAACACCGAGGAACCAGCTTGAAACATCTTCCTCATTCATGTTACTTCCTCAGCCAATGCTTGAATTTGCTATCTTTTTCAAGTGTTGCTTTTCATTCTCCGCCAACCTTTTGGTCAACCAGACTGCTTCCTCGTGGTGTGGCGACGAAGTTTCTGAATCACGATTTACGTTCTTTAGTGGCGGTGGCTGATCACCAATATCCTAATTAATAGTCGTATGGCCATCCACAACATTGTCATGAGGATTTTCCCTCACCGTTGCTCTATTTCTTGTCACATACATTCGCAAAGTTGTCATGTTTTTCTTTTTGTAGTCATTTCTGACTTTTTGTTCAGATTCTCACATACGGTACCAGATGTTAATACAGCCAAAAATCCTTTTTATGGATCCCGTGCACCGACAACGATCTCCCTTCTTTTTCTAATACAAACTCGTAATACCTGCGACCACAATTAAGAACTATGGGGTGAAAAGTCGGTTATTCAACGAAAATCCTTCGATGCTTAAGTCATAGTTTTACTTGTGATTATTAAAAAGAGAAAGCTAAAGGAGGATTATAGTATTTTTTACCAAAATTTCAGTAGTCCAACCTGGTTATAACTGATCTTCTTTTATAGATATTATTATCTCCTTAATATGGTAGAATACTATAAAATCTAATAACCAAAACTCCACTGTGCGAGAATCATGAAAATTTCATAGGTTAAGTATTGGCTTTCGAATTTAGTGGTATCGTATCCTTAGAATTCTTATTATGTAAGAAACTTAATTTTGCAAGAATTTTTATTATAGAATAATCTAGGAATGTATGAGAAAGAGATGAATCTTTCATTAATACGTAACTGTAGAGAAGTCTCAGAAATCTTTATTTGTGGATCATTATTATCTTGAGATAAGTTCTAGCACTGCCTACCCGAGACTTTCGTAAGCTGTGGTCGAGAGCTTAATGATATGTGACCCAGACCTTTATGGTGCGTCCCTGAAATAAAACTTGATTCGATCCTCCTGATAATTCTAAGAGGTCTCGATTTCTATCTCTCTTAAAATTCTCGCTATATCTTTTATTATTATGCTGATATAAGACCTTTTTCTTCTTTTACCAGATAAGACCCAAACTCCTTATTATTTGCATAGCTTTCCTTGAATTGCTCGAAACGTAACTCATCTCTTCTTGTAAAATTATTTTGGGTCTTCATTTTTATAGACCTTATATATATTTAATTATACCCAATAAACATATATGGTAAGAAATCTTTTGACCGAATAGGATAATATAATTAATATTCTAAATAAATATATATGGTAAGAAATCTTTTGACGGAATAGGATAATATAATTAATATTCTATCATGTGTTAGACACGATATGATATGATATAGTCGTACAGTGAAAGGGAAAAGGGAATAATGAGAAAACAAATAACATTTTAGGAAAAGGTCTACAAAATGGTCGATAACAATCATTGGAAGTCGTTAACAACTTTCGGTACTTCTCAGAGGCTCAACAGATGACAGTTTATGAAATACTTTGAAATTCAAGCATAAACCAAAGGTTTCAGATTTCAAATTTAGTAATGAGCATTTCAATTGGTGTTAGATTGACATCTCTGAAGAGGATGAGCTTCTAAAATTAGAGTAGTAGACTTACACCTACTGCACACACTTTGTACGTATTTTGATAGTATCATCTTCTAACCATCTTAAGCACTTTATTAGGTAATTTTTAGCAACATAAAGCAGAATCACGCCAAGCTAACCACAATCATGCAGCTCTATTTTGGGTTCATGCCAGAGGAATCTTGAGAGCCCACGGCAGAGATAGTGTAATTGTGCAGGGACATTTTGATTTTGTACATAAATGGGATCAATCCATAGGATGTGTGGGGGCCAACATAAAGGGGACAAACAACAAATAAACAGCAATAAATTGATAATCATTGATTTTACGAGGATTTTTTTTTTTTCTCATTGTTAAAAATGAAATATTACTTCTATACATCAAACCCAGAAGAGACGGTTGCTTTTTCTGCGCTTTTTTCTTTTTATCCCTAACAAGCTCTAATAAACCGCTCAATTACAACAATTTTCCAAAAAATTCAAAAGAAAGTGTTTCTGCTTCTGCTGCTATATCACACCTTTCATTATTCTGAATCACTGTCCATGCTTCCCATGGCCTTTAATCCTCTCGGTCTCTGCATTATATAGCAACACAGAAAACAAAACACGACCCATTACTTATCTTTTCCAAGAAAAGAGAGAGGAAGAAAATTCGCATCAACCAAAAAAGCAATTATGTTTACCTTCTTAGAGCTTTTCTTCTCCCTGACTTCATACCTCTCTTGGCACATATCAGTCAACCATGCCCCAGGACTCACCAACTGCCACCAACCAAATTCATAAACAAACATTTAAAAAAATTAAAGAAAAGCAAACAAACCCAGAAAACAAATCCAATCAGCTATAATTTTTTCTTTATGAATATTGTTTGCAAAACTTACAAGCAAACTTCTTTGAATAATCTTGGCTCTCTTTTTAGGCCTTTGAGGAGGCTTGCATCCTTTCATAGCCAAAAAATCCTCCTCTTTCTCTTTGTTTGACAAGCTAATGTACAGCTTAGGCCAAACCACTAATTTTTTATCCTCTCCATTGTTGGCATCTGTTGAAACCTTGCCATTCTCATCGGCTAATCCGCCCACGGATCCTCTTGTAGTGTAGTATCTGTCTTCCTTCTCAGGTGAGGATGACTTTCTGTTATCGTTTGAACCGGATCGGAGAATCGTGCCCTCAGAATTTCTGTAAACAAACACAAGGAAGATTAGATTTTTATTACTTGTCAGCTTTGTTAAAATAAAAACTCAACGCCATATGGAAGTTCGTACAAATCAGCATTCATATATATATATATATATATATATATTTTTTTTACTTTTCTCTTTTCGCTTTACTTTTCTCAGCACCCAAACAGAAAATCACAAGAAAACAAAACCCTTCAATCAAAATAGCCTCACATATGACACAAACAAATTGACTCAACTCGCAAACACCCAGAAAACCAAAAAAAAAAAAAATCATAATCGGAAATCATAAATCTCAATTCTTTCCTTCCGCGCTACTAACTTCTGTTTTCTCAGCAACCAAACAAAAGAGCGACGAGAAAGAAAGCAAAAACTAAAATAAATAAATAAAAATTCAAAAAATCTCATGAAATTCTCATTGGTTGAGCTTTGGCCAGTCCTTTAGATATCAACAAGAACTACGAAACACACTTCAAAATCTTATCAAAAAAAAGAAGAAAGATGAAGAAAACCAAAAAAAAAAAAAATCCAAATCTGTGGAATTAATCTCACCTAGTGAGACGATTGGAGGTTTCTTTATCTGAGGTAGTGACCAAACATCGATCAATCCGTGAAGACGCGATTTTTCTGCGAATTACACCGTTAGATTTCTGCGAGAGCTTTTGTGGGTCCTTGACTCTCACGCATCTTAGTCTCTTCTTGTTTCCCCACTGTAAGAAAAAATCCGGCTCCATAGATGATGATTTACAAGCTCTCTGGTTCCTCTCTTCTTCCCTTTCCATTTCTACAACCAAACAAAAAAAAATCCTACAAAATTAAAGCTTGATAGTTTTTTAACGAAGACCCAGAAGTTGAAAAATCAAAGAAGTAATGAAATTTATGCTGAATAATAAGAAAATTTTCTAGGAAAATCATTTATGTTCTTCGGCTAATTCAATAAGTCTTCCATCAAAGAAATCACCGGAAAAAAAAAACTCCTTTCTTCATAGCAAGATAGTTTTCTTCATGGACTCAAAAACCCAGAAGTGAAAATCAAGGAGATGGTGAGAAAGGAGGTGGAGAAAACAAGAACAACGGATTATCCCATTTGGGATTTTCCCGATCGATTACAAGGAATCAGAGATGGAAAATCAATAAAAAAAAAACTTTGAAATTGAAGTCTTAGATAACATTCAGTTTCTGGGTTTCACCAGATAAAAATAAATAATAAAAAAACTCAGAATCAGAGATGATTGTATTTTATCTCGTCTCAAGATCTACAACTGTAACATACAAAATCGCAACAAAACAAGTCTGCTTTCTCTCCGAAACTGAGAGAGAAGTGAAACTGAGAGAGGAGATAGTTGCAGAAGAAGGAGAAGAAGAAAAAAAAAAGGTTAAAATGAAATTACAATCACAATAATAATAATATCATACATGTCATAGAACAAGACATGGAAAGCCCCTCGTAATAATTCAAAAAACAACAAGAACTTACATTTATCAACTCCCCTGTTCTTGCTCTCAGAGAAAAATCTCTTCTTCTCTTCTATTCAATGAGAAAAACAAAAGGTTTTATTTTATTTTTTAATGGATTTTTATGTTTCTCTCTCTTCTGCAGGCTCTCTTTTGTTTCTCAGTCTCTGTTCCTCTGTTTTTTTCTCAATGGCCTTCCTCTCTCTCTTTCTATCTTCTTCTTCTTCTTCTTCTTCTTCTTCCTCCATTTTCACCTCTCTTTTTTCTATTTATCATCGATGGCAACAAGTGATAAAAATGACTCAAATTTATTATCACCGTTGGATTGATAATGGACGGTTAGAGTGAGGGAAGAAAGGGGAATGCTTGGGCCAGCTACTCCTTCTTTCGCTATTCTAGTTGGGCTTCAATTTGGGTTTGGGCTTGTACTGTTTTGGGCCCAAATTGGCAATTGCCGGCCCAAATTTCTAGCAATAGGTGGATTGTTTTGTTCATAAATAACAAGTTTATAAAATTCAATGTTATTAATACGAATGTTATTGGGAATTTTACTTTTTTTTAGTTTTAATCGAACTAGAATTGAATTTCTTGTTCTCCTGTGAGAACAGAACAAAAGTTTAGTGAAAGCAAGCAGAAACAGACCCATATTATACGTTTTAGAAGACAAGAAAAATGACTTCACAAAGGCATCATTTTCAACCACTTGGACATTTTTTCGAACATGTGATATTCATTTTTTTGGGTGTGGAATTGAGAGGGGGAGGTTCATTCTTACTTGTATTAATTGAAATCTATTCAAATTTCTTGTTACTTATTTTCCAAGTACAATATTGTCAAGTTAAATGTATGTACCACCATTTTGTCTCTAAATTTTGGCTATAATCACCTTTAACTAGGCAATATAGGAAAAGCTAAGCCCTTCCCTTCATATAAAGAGATTGTATAATATTATTATTCCACTCAATTATAATCTTCATTAATATTTATTGTCAATATATAATACTACATATAATGTATTATTTGTTGGTTAATTGATTTATATGATGGTTGAAAATTGATTGTATCATATTGATAAGTGATATAGTTTATATAGTCAATCCTTTTCATTTTTCCTTTTTATAAATGTTA
>JAXCLQ010000006.1:13989750-14020116 GCA_035584115.1 Cedrela odorata | reverse complement strand
AAACAAAAGCAATAAATTCACATGCCCAACTAATAATTCTAATATTATATAAAATAATTATAGAATCAAGATTCCAATTATTGAACATATATAAAATCTTGTAGCAAAGAAACTGTGTGTTCATAGCAATCTTTTAGCCTTCTCAATTATTCTCAATTTGTACAATACACCCAACACTAAATTCCAAAAGATGGGATCCAATTTCTCAAGTGAGTGGGTCACACGACTCAATAAATCTGAATTTGCTTGGATGGATTCGTTGTGCTATCGGTCATTTTCTTTTGCTTTCCAGAACTTAAAAAAGAATATCTACAAGAACTTGCAGTTAGATCTCCTTTCCATGCCTAAGATTCATCTATATCAAATCAATTTAAAATTTTATAATTATCAAAAGAGAAAAATTATATATTGAAGACAAAGGGCTTCTTAACCACCAATTAGTTAATTGATTGACCAGCACTTAATTTAATAATAGGTTCTTGACCACCAATTAGGTTATTGCATGCCACTTATCACAATTATATTGATTCCCTTGCCTAGAATATCACAAGTGCTTGATTAGTAGATAATTAACCAAATTCGTCTTCCACAATACAAAAGCATATTACATTGTTTGGAATTGGACCCAACTTTCGAATAATTTTCTTAATATATTCAACATAAGCTATAACAATATTATAGAATCTCGAGTACAAACATGATTCAGAATCTATGCATACATGACATATAACCCATATTCATATATTCTTAATTATTATTTACAAAATATAGAGACCCTAACCCCATGTCTTTGTAGAACTTCCTGCATTTGACATATTGCAAATCCATCTCAGAAATTGGGCTTCAAATTCATTCAAAGAGAATCATAATAACCATCATATGTTGTGTGAGCTCTTGTAATTGGAACACCTCTCACTGCAGAAATTGCTTCATTCAATTTTGTTGCTTGCTGTACCACTTGCTTAATTCTCTGCAACAACAATAACTAATTTGAAATCTAAATTCTTCTAAAGGATTAAAAATACTACGGGGGTATGTAAAATTTTTCAAGAATAAACCTTGTCATCAGGGTAAATCTGGAAACGAAGCTTCTGATTCTGCTGGTTATGTTTGTTTCTCTGTTGGTTTCCGAATATGATAACACAGACGGTAGCAGCAGCAACACCAAAAGAGCAGATAGCTCCAATTCCTGTTAAGCTCCACTTCCGTAAATTCAGGCTAAAACTGTTGTGTTCTTCCCAGCTGACCTGATCAATATCATCTTCGTTGTTATTAGCATCAAAATCCATGCTGCTATTCTTGTTTTTCATCTTCCTGGGAGAGCAAGGATTGACGTTTTCCATGGCAGGTTGATCAATTTGAGGAATGATATTCCTGGGGGACTTTGGTGAGTCCAGTATTTTCATGTCGACAAATTCATTTTCCTTCATTTTCTTGAAGAAAACTTGTGAAACTGCATCCTGATCAGCTTCAATGGATCCTAAATCAGAACCCTTCATCTTCTCAGTGATAGCAGGTGGTACAAAACTTACAGGTTTCTTGATGATTTCCTTACTCTTCAGTCCATCATCTTCTTCACGACCCTTCAGAATCGCAGCTGGCTCCAACTGAATTGGCACAGGAACAAGTCGTTCGCTCACTACTTCCCTGGAATTCCCAGCTGATGTTTCAATGAATTTCTGAGATTCTGGCGAGGAAACCATGAAGTAATTCATGTCAAAAACGCTTTTCGTATTGGAACTCCTTCGTTTTCCGGAGAAAATCTTCTTCTCAGAATCCTCCGGAAAACCCAGAAACCTTGGATCCGGAAGGAACTCCCAATCTTCTTCATAGTCCATCGTTCTCTTTTCTTCCTTTCTCCTGGAAAATGGATCAAAGACGAGTTTTTGTAAGTGGGTTCAAATCGGGTTTGAATATTAGTTGTTGTTGATTGTTGAATTATTGGATCAAAGATGGTGAAAGTTGTGTGTTGTTTTATGTGGAAATTGAAACAATAAGAGCAAGCCAAGGCCACCGCAAAGGTGTCCTGTTGCTCTGTTCAGCGGAAGTAGATTGAAATTGAATCCATCAAGCAAAGAGTAAATTATGAAATTGGAGAGCATATCCTCTTTAAAGATGACAATGGAATTGAGGGATGGGTCCAATAGGGAGGAGCCATCTATCCAGATATTTATTTAATACAGTAAGTTAGATTACTTTATCATCGCCTTGGATAAATTTGCACTGGAAGTCATGTAGTCGGTCAAAGGAAAGAACGAGAAGGAAATTAATTTATCATTTGGTTACCAGGAGCGATTCTTTTATTAGTTAGTCTCCTCATCTAAATCTAAAGGGAAAAAGCAAAACAGTGGGCTTGATTACTTGTGAGAGTTTGCCTGGAAGGATGTTGACATTTTTATCTACTCATTGTAGAGTCTATAGTATCTTTATTTGACTTTTCTATCCTTCTTTAATTATTATTATTATTATTTTTTGTTAAATTAAAGTCCTTCAATTCTTATACAATTACCTCATTTCCCTTTTGAAAAGACATATATACCCTTATATCTTTACAGGAAAAAAAAAATGTCAAGAAAAATATTAAACTGTAAGCCGAAAATTAGGCTTCAAAAGGTTGATCAATTGCAATTGCAAGAAGAGTAATTGATTTGTACGAGTATGACTTAAATTAGAAACACTAATATAATTATTAAATAAAACAATGAAAAATATTTATAAAACGAGTCATCTCATTTCACATGCAATGCAACAGATATTAATTAATTAATAGCTAGCAACTCCTAAATTCTCAGTATTTAATTAATTAAATTTATGCTTGGCTTCCAAGTACTAACTAACAGAACAAATCCTAAAGTCCATCAAAAAATAAAAGAAAAAGAAAATCAATTAATTATATTTGTCCACAAGGAAATGAGAAAAATCAGCAATCTACAACCAAAGGAAAACATATGATTCATCTGCTCTTTTGCAAGGGCTTCTAATCCAACAATAGAAATGAAACAAGGTTAAGATCTCATAAATATTTCATGCGCGTGCTGTTGAGAGACAGAGGCAGAGATAGAGAGTAAATAAGATTACATTGCACTGATCTGCGTATGTAGTTCCTCCAAATAACAGAATAATATACACAAAAAAGAGAGCTGTTTTCAAATTTACATGCTGGTTTGCTACCTTCACAAAAAGGCCCCAACTCAAACAGGACAATAGCGTCAGCTATCATCACTATAATGAAACTTCGACAAACATCAAACAGGACGAGAAGAGAAGAGATGAGAAGAGAAGAGAAGAGAAGAGAAGAGAAGAGAAGAGAAGGGAAGACCTGCTCAGATCTTCAAGTCAGTTTGTACTTACATTATCTGATTAATATGCTCTTTCTATCCTCGATTTGACTCGTGCATTTTATAGCAAAGTTCCACCTTAGGATGGTGATGACCTAGATGGCGAAGAAGATTCACCCAACGAGACAGAAGCCAGGGAAGAAGCCCAAACCCGGGCATTCTTTGCACCTTCATGGAAGTTCCTGGTCTTACAGAGTCTCAATTTGGTCCAAACCCTCCTCACGTCAATCATGTGAAGGGCACACCCAAACAATTGCCTTGTCTCACCGAAGATTTCCAAATTTAAGTGAGGAACATATGAGACCCAGAAAGCTTTCAGACAAGATAAAACTTCTGGGAATATGAATATCAGCACCCTCAAACATAGGAACAATATAGCGAAAACCAAGTAGGGCTCTCTTTGGATCGTCTCCCTCATTGATGACACATTCCATGAGCACATGACCAATCCATCACTGCCCCCCAAGCCGTTCGATTCAATTTCAGCAAAATACCCTACCGGTTTAAATCCTGAAACATAAATAGTGATGTGAAGATACGCACGGAACTAACTATTATTTTATCAGCATGATTTGCAAACTTTGAATCATCAGAAACTGGGCGTCTGATATCTAATGTGATGCCAACTTAAAAGATTGACATTTTAGGTTCACATGGGCTGTTTCATTGATCAATGACTTCCAGTAACATTTCTCTTCCATCTCAGTTTAGCTTATGAGATCAAATCTTTAAAGGAAGAGGCAAAAAGGAGAAAAGGTGAAGAGATGTAAAGGATTCTCTGGTACCAGAGACAAATGAGACCTTTACCTGTGGTTTTCTCGTAAAATCGTACAAGGGAATCGATATCTTTTGGACCACGATATCGCAACCTTGAAGTTTGGTTCACCAATAAAATTGAGGGCAAGCTATGGATTCCATATCTTGAAAATATACTGCAACAAAAATCCGCAACATTTATATGATCAGACAGGACAACTTAAAGAACACTAATATCCGGCTTTTATACAAATTCATATTTAACTTGGGACTCTTAAAATGTTTTAATCCCAATAGTTGTTAAATAACACTGCAAAATACTGTTAGAGGGATTCTGGTAAAGGTACAAAGGTACCAATTAAGTAAGCAGAGCATTAAATTTGAATTCATGCTTTTCATTTTTCGTTTTATCTCCTATAGAGAGGTATCATCCACAATTGAGAGAAACACTATCATTGGAAAACGTGTATTTTATGTATTGCAGCTGCTTCCTTTTAAAACAACCATTGAAAAGAAAAAAATATATGTCAGGCAAATCAACATAACAGGCATTGGAAAGAATTACTTATCAAGGATGCTTTCTACCACATTTAATCATGACGCTCATTGACCATATATTGAGCAAAGTCTAATCAGACCATCACAACAATCAGCAATCCATGGCACATTTTAAGTCAAGCAGAATATGGTACGGCAATCATATAATAAGTCCTGCAGGATTATCACTTTTCCAATGCTAGCCAACAGCGAGACCAAGTAGGGTCATCAAATACACACAATAAAGGCAAAAGATTGGAAGCAGGTCAAGTAAGCACCTTGGCAGGGCTGAAGATTGTTCAACTGCATAATGTTCCATTTGTGGGAACATGGAACTAAGGGTTTCAAACTTAGGATGCATGCTGTGAGAAAATGGGCACCTGGAAGCATAAAAAAGTACAGAAGTATAAGCATTTCTCTGTTTAGAAGTCAAAGCTTTCTCCAGGAAATCTCCGTCCACCTGTGGAAAGAAAAACAGAAATATATATTAATCTCACAAATTCTTGAATCACTCAGTACCAGAAAGTCATGCAAATTTTGGAAATTTGAATATCAATCTTATGTAGATCCAGAATCACTTTCCTAAGAAATTGTAGTAGAGAAGAGGATGGTATCAGAAAAAAATTAAACGAACCAAAATCAATAAAGAAATTGCAATAAAGAGGAGCCAAAATTTAGAAGGCAAGCCCAGATTTTAGGAGCATGATGGCTTTAACCTAAAGATCCAAAAATCAAACTAAACCTAGTAACTCAAATAAGCTACCAAAATATCCCTACAACAGAGGAATTGTAGAAACTATGATTTTGTCCTTGCACACAAAAATACCAAACTCCTAAATTTTTCAACTTAAAAAATTACATAGTAATTTGTAGAATAATGTTTTTCTATGACTGCAACAGATTGGGTGCATAAATGAAAACGATGACATATTTTCAACACAGAGATCAACTTAATAAGTCAGACATTTATAATTGTCCTGTCTTTTGGCTAAACACTCACTATAATAACTAGAAGAAGCGTTCTTTCCAAATTTCACAAAGAAAGAATCCAGTTAATGGCATAAGCAGCATCTACAACGTAAAATAAACCTAATAATATCCTACCAAAAGAATAAACTCTATAGAGATGGTGAAGTCTTAATTACAAAAGCATTTCTACCATAACTTTCAGCAAACTTCATAATTCAATTCCCCATTGCATGTACATGCATCAGAGCCCTCCATTTCTTCTTTGTCACAAATAAACATTTAATCAGTCCATAGGGCATACCTTACAAATACAGAGTTGGCGTTTTCAACCCCTCATTTTATTAGCAACTAATTTTGTGATACGGTGATGGTGGTCAAGAAGTAAAATACAATGCATAAAAATGAGAAAAAGATAATCTCTCAAAGGATTAAGACAAAGGTTGCAAAGACTCTAAAAAAGACTGGTGGGAGCATCAAAACAATTTTAAACCTTCTCTTTTAAGGCTTCATGTCTTAAACAAATATTTGGGTATGTTAATGTAAATTCTAACAAAAAAACAAAAGTACATTAATGAATATCCATAATCAGCACTGTCATCTACGCGCTACATTTCTCACACCACACCAATATTTCAAGAGTTAAAAAAATGACATTTGAACACATATATTTCCCATATCAATTCTGTCAATTTTGGACAAACCCATAACAACCTTTTCACCATAAATCCATAATGCTGGCAAAACTAAGACATATGTGCCTATAACATGTCTCAAAACTTTGGCATGAAGATCACATCTTTGACATATAGGTTGCCGGTTATAGCTACTACTACAGACGTAAATATTACCTACCTCTCAAAAATCTTCACTCATTAACCCGCTTGTCATCATACTGCATACCCAAATCAAAAATTTAAATAAAGATTTATCATATAGTCCTGCGGATCAATTTTCAAGAACCAATTGTACCTCATCCTCATCATACTAGATTCTGCTTCTTCAAACGAAATATCCTAACTCAAATATTCTAAAATAAAACATATGCAAAGTACCCGATCTAGACAGCTATTTAAAACACCAATTCAACTAAATACTAAATAAATTGTCCACCTTGAATTTTTTGTTCAATTAGTGCATAATTTTTTTTTTTTCATTTTTGTCTTACCGACACAAGCAAACACCCTTCGAAGTCAACAAATCAACTTTTAATTTGATTCTCTAAATTTCCCACAACACAAATCCTATCACAGACAATCAAACGAAACATTTCAACAAGAAACCCTAAAACTACATAACAATTAACAAATACCCAGAAACCAAAATCAACCAAATAGATCAAGAACGCAAAAGCCCTTGAAATCAACAAATTAGCCACAAAATCAAGAAGCCACTTATCCAAAACCAAATACAAATCAATCAAAATAAATTAAAACAAAACCACGGTAAAAATAACCCAAAAATTATGAAGGAATTAATTAATAAATAAAATGCATACCTCCATTGGAGGATATGGGGCGATCCCAAGCGGACACCGCGACCGAAGACTATTAAGAAACACCTCTGAATCACGCGGACACAAATACGCCGATGAACCGAACCATATTGAAAAAATAACATTAAGAAACAAAATTAAACGACACAAAGAAGAAGAAACCATTGAAAGGGGCACGAAAAGGGAATTGACAAGAACACCGAGGACAAAAATGGGCTACAAAGAAAGCCAAAAAAGAAAAAGTTAGAACAAAGAACTGATGATGACCAACAACTCCCAGAAATAGTTTTCAGTTTTTGTTGGGTATGTAAGGTGATAGTTAGATTGATTAGGTAGCTAAATTTTTCTCCTTTCAAAATTTTTTTTTTTTCCAAATTTACGCAAAAAGAGGTGCCAAGCCTGCTCTATGTAATATCAGGGAAATGGTTTTTATTTATTTACATATATATTTCTCTCTCTGGGTCTCAATGGCCGCGCCATGTCCAAAGATTAAAGATGATGTTTTTATTTTAACAAGGTGAATTATTTATGTATACATCAAGGTCCCTATTTTTTTTTTTATATATAATTTTTAAAATTATACCGAATTTTGCCTAACTTATCATCAAAAGGAAAATTTTGAACTTGTTTTATAAAATAAAATTTTTTATTTTTGATCTGTTGTTCTTAAAATTGAGAATGTGTTAGCTAACTTATTTTTATAAACAATATTTGAAAATAAAAATATGTGAAAAAGTGTTTGATAATTTATCTAAAAATAATAAAATCAATAAATATAAACAAGTAAATAATTTGTAATACAAAATAGAACACACAAATTTTATTTATTTTATACTTTTTTTTAAAGAAAATAAAAAATTATTTTATTTTTATTTTTACTTAAATTGAAAATTTTATTAAAATTTAAGTATGTCAGATTTTTTTTTTTTTTTACTTATTTGCATTTTCGCGAAATAAAAAATAGGATTTACCGATTTAAATATTTGTTTAATATAAATGAATAAATGTATATATTTATCTAAAATATTACATAAAATAGGGATCCCAATGTTTATTATACCTGAATTATGATAAGGGCTTTATGGGTCTTTCATATTCACCAGTTGACTACGTTTTATGTTTTGAATTTTATTTTTGGTATTAAATGGTGAAATAAAGGGACCAATTGGTAAAATATTTGAAGCATAAATCAATTTATTTTATTTTATTTTATTTATTTATGGGTATTTTAGTTCTAATTGTTGAAAATAAAAACCCTATTCAATTTTGAATGTTGAATTTTGACATATTTGGTATCTATATGTATATATTTAATTGGTTTACTATATATATATATATATATATATATATATATACACACACACACACAACTGTATGGAATCTTATCCTATGGTCCATAGAATATAATACCGATACATAGAATTATAGACAGGAGAGTGGTTAGCGCTAGACTTGGGATAACCATAGTTGGCTTGCCAAACACGCCCGCAATACCGACTTATCTCACCTCTTTCAACTGAAAGACAATCTTGTGCGAATCTAGTTAAGGCAAACCGCGACGTCGTTTTAAGAAAGAGAGAGACAAAGAAAGAAAGCAAGCAGCACACTTCCTCAACTCAACTCAACTCGTCTCCTTGCTTCTATTTCCTCCTCCCTTTGGCTTTTGAAGTCGATAAGAGAGAGAAAATAACTAAATGGAAATTACAGAGAAGAAGGAATCTGATAACAATACACAAACAGATGTTGATTCCGTTGATAACAGTAACAAAGACGCCGAAGAACGCCAAACTCGTGACCTTAAAGCCAATTTGCATCCTCTCAAGGTTTCTCTCTTTATCTATCTATGTATAGATGAATGTATTATCGTTTTACTGGTTATTATTGCTGCGTTAATGATTAACTGCGTTTGTTGTGTCGCGATGCGTTTTTGATCGGTATTTTTTTTTTGTTTGTTTAATTTTTTTTTTGGCATTTAATTTTATATTTTTTAATTCATGCTCTCAAATATATAAAGATTGGCATGGATCTATCTTTGGAAGAATTAAAATTTTGATTCATGATGTCCCTGATAAGTGAAGTTGTAAGAAAAAAGAGTTTGGTTTGAACTTGTTTGTACATAAATTTTTTTGACTTAGGATTATACATTTGATAGTTCTCGATGAGAAAAATTAGTTTTTGATGTGAAGTTTGTAACTACAAAGGTGTGTTGTGGTACGTATGTGAGATTTCTATGTGAAAGGATGATTAAATATTGAATTTCCATTTCCTTTCTGATTTCTTCAAGTAATAAGTTGCTTCTAAACCTCATCATGGTTTGTTATTATACTTATTTTTTTAATCATAACGTTGAGCTTGCTGCTTGCCTTGAAGGAGGACAAAAATATTTGGATAACATTATTGTCTTTGTAAAATCATGCATCACATTGACCATTTTTGGTTGTGTGTTTGCCCCTTTCGCCCTATCCTTGGACCTTGGTGTTGTTTTCTACATGGTCGGCATTGTCAAATGTCAACCCTTCCTCCCTGCTGCATTTTCTCTGTCTCACTTTGTCTTCTTCCAAACCTATATAGAAAAGAAGATTCTTTATTTTATTAACAAAATGAGGAAGACACTATTTTGAATTAATTTCGGAACTCTCATATTATTAGGGCAACTCTTTTTCTTTAGTTGGGTAGATGAACTAGTGTTGCACCTCACTTTCCTTGCTGTGTTTATTATAAGACTATTATAATGGTAAATTTTTCTGTTACATTTGAGGGGGAGAATCTTACTTTTTCGTGCTACAAATGATTGTAATTGCCATACTATAACACTTATTTTATTTTCATATTCCTATGTGCAGAACAAGTTTGTATTTTGGTACACTCGTCGAACACCTGGAGTTCGAAATCAAACATCGTATGAGGACAACATAAAGAAAATTGTGGATTTCAGTACGGTACGTTCTGGTATTATAAGATCGCAGGGCTACATGGGATTCAGCATAAATCCTTGGCTTTAAATGTGTTATTTTATTGATTCAGTTGCTGTTGGTCTTTGAACAATGTGTATTTAGGTTGAAGGTTTTTGGGTCTGCTATTGCCACTTGGCTCGTCCTTCTTCTTTGCCAAGCCCTACAGATTTGCATCTTTTCAAGGAAGGAATCCGCCCTCTGTGGGAGGTGAGCATCTAAAGCTTGAATTTGTAATTGCTTAATCTGTTTTATGATGATTCATTTATTGCTTTTTTTTTTTTTGGTTCTGCTTGGTTCCTAATATTTCAGATAGCTTGTAAGTTAGAATGTTGTATCTAATATATTGCATAATTTTCATAATCTTTGTTGTTTGTCAGGACTATGCTAACTGCAATGGTGGTAAATGGATAATAAGGTTCAAGAAGGTTGTTTCAGGTCGATTTTGGGAAGATTTGGTAAGACTGAGAATACCCTTTTCATTTTTTTTTTTTTGTGAACATCTGTAGTATCTTACCCTTTTTCATTTGTTAGAAAGATTCCTAGGAAGCAACGGAGAAATCAGTTTGGCTATTGCCATATAAGCTGGATAATTTCTCTAACTGATATAATTGTACCAAGAAAGTACTAAATCATTGTGTCACTATGTTTGTCTGGAAGAGGAAAAGTTGGTTTTCCATGTTGTAACCTTCATTCTGTAAATTATCAATTTCTCAGTCAAGTAGAAGTTTCTGAATTTAGTCTAAATGTCTCAACTTTTCTTCCTCAACTAGCATTTTCTTTTTTGTACTGTTTGCAATAATAATGAATTCATATTTCGTTTTTGCTAATGGAGTCCTATGGAATATTGCTTTCCACATGAGTAAAATATATGATATCAATAACCTCATAACTATCACTATCAAAAACATAAGCATATAACTAAGTAGATGTCTTGTTCCCCTGATTTTGTTCTGCAGTTGAAATATTGTGTTTTACTGTTTCTTCATACCTTCCACACTGCTTAAAAGTACATCTTGATACATTCCTGTTGTACTTTCATAATTGTTTGTCTAGGATGTACTGGTTATTTACTATTGCACATTTTTGCAGGTTCTTGCCTTGGTGGGTGACCAACTTGATTATGGTGATAACATATGTGGTGCAGTATTAAGCATTCGATTCAATGAAGATATATTGAGTGTGTGGAACCGCAATGCATCTGATCATCAGGTTTGTGATTACTGACTGCCAAATTTGAAACTGCTGCTATTGTATATTTTTTGTTTTTCACTCCCACTTACGGCATACAATGTTGTCTTTCATTTTTTTGGTACCAGGCTGTGATCGCTTTAAGAGATTCAATTAAGCGGCACTTAAAGCTTCCTCATAGCTATGTTATGGAATACAAGCCTCATGATGCTTCTCTCCGCGACAACTCATCATACAGAAACACTTGGTTGATATGAAGTTCGTTCATGCTTTAGGATTCGTTATTCCTGTTTTGTAACCGGAGAATAATGTGGGTTGTTCTAATAGAATAAAATTATTGAACATTACTTACTATCGCAAACTGAAGTTAATCTAGGTTTTATAAATGGAATACTATCTTCCATTTTTCAATTTCATGGTTATTCACGTAACAACTTTTGCATCAAATAATAGCATATGCTGAAGATATAAAATTCATGAGTTTAGTTTCTCTTCATCCAAGTATCTACTGATTTCGACGTTAGTTTCTACAAGTCTAAAAATATATTTTCTTAAAATGAACAATTATTTTGAATTATGAATCGAAGCTCAAAACGTGTAAGTTAAGACTCTTATGGTTTGAGCTCCATTCATCATGCAATAATGTCATATGTTATTTCATTAAACTGTGTAATTAAGTAGCACCTCTTCACGGCTCTCATTCTGTCATTTACTATATCAAATTGGGATACAAAACTTCACATCCCGACTTTGCGTGTAACATGACTCTTGGTACAAGGAGTCAAAGCAATTAAACACTAAAAATAATTTATAAATCAACGTTCCAATTGACCATTCAATCTAGATTCAAGCTTCAGCAGATGTTCAATTTCTTTGATCTGAATCTAAGCAACCCTTAGTGTTCCTCAGCCTCTGTTCCTGCAAATTCTCGCCACTCAACTAGAACTGTTAAGATATCCGTAGATTATCATCAAATGGAACAAAATAGCAACTTTGTCACTTTACAGAGACGAACTGCTATTCTGCAAACCTATTGACTGGGGCTAATCACCTGAGTTACACAAAGTAAAAGTTTGGAAACTGAAAATAGTATCACGAGTGATCACATACATTCAATGTAAGGATCTCCGAGCCATCCCAAAGCTAGTCAACAACGTGATTATCAAAGATATTACATAGTTAATTATTAAGAGGTGACACGTCTTTTGAAGTATTTTGATCAAGCTGTCTATTATGTAAACAAGTCGATTCTACACAGAGGACTGAAGCCCAATGATACCTGCAAAAATTAATTGATTTAGGAAATGTCGGGCATCTGCAACTGCATATATCTGGAATGGGTAGAGAGGGAAAAAGAAAAGCATGAAAACAGGTTTCCTTTACTATGGAATCACACTTGTAGCATCACACCTTCTACCTGAATGGGCACCCTAGTTTTGCCACCTAAAAGAACAAATTGCCTGCAAAATTGATATGCTGAAAATTGAAATCATTACCACATCCAACTCTTGCTCCCGCATTCCCTGTTGTCTTGCTGAGTTCATGTCTACCTGTGCATTGGTCTTTGCAATTAGCTAAAACTCAGCAAGAGAGAGAAGAAAAGCTTGACATATAGAAATTAGGGGCATGCTAGACATTTTCATACATTATGTACATGTCTGTGGTCTAAATAACTAATAGGGAAGAAACAAAATTTAGTTGTACATTAAAACATAGAATACGAAACACCTTCACAACAAAGAAAACGACCTATTCAATGGACTAAATTAAAAATGAGTCTCCACAGTATGCTGACATGCACTTTCCTCTCTAAAGCTTCAACCATTTTCTTCTTTTATGTCTCTTTTTTTATTTGTTCTTTTTCAAGAATATAATATATTATGAATATGAAAATTCCTAGACCTTCTTGTCCTCGACTCACATTCTCAGTCCCATAGAAGGCTCTTTAGACACAAGCACACCCATGCAACCCTCATATCATGAACAGACATAACAATCCTAGTCCTCCAAGCTAGAATACAATGAACAAAAAAATTTAGTAACAGATACAATGGATCCATCACTAATAAAGCACACTGTGAGTGGGGCCAGGATTGGCATTCCTCTTTAATTAACATGATCAGAAGTAAGCAATCAGAACAGGATTACTACTCACCAAACTGCACTAGAGCTCTTTTGCTTGGCTTAACTGAGAATTAAAATGAGCAAACAGTAACGGAAAGTACACAATGCGTAAGATTTCTAAACCTTATTTGCTCCAGAATTTTATTACTTTCAGAACTTCTCATGAATGCAGGAGCAAGTGCATAGTAAATAACTACCCTCTAGTTTAAAGAGAATGTGAACATATACCATATATACTAGTCTTTACAAGCTGAAGATAGAGACTTAAAGAGTATAGCCAATATGAAACTAAATCCACTGCTCAATCTCTAAACAAATTCACAAGACCTGCACTAATTAAAACACGTACTATAACACAAGCTGCACACTGGAGGGTTGGTAGGGTGATCTCCAATTAATTGTGCCCAAATTACTCTGTGAACTTCTTACATTTAAAACTAGTTTTTAAAAAAAAAAAAAAAACACAAAATAACGTCTATCTCTGTCCATTGAAGAAAATAATGCAACAGAGTTGATATCATATCCAGATGTCTTTCAGCTAAAGAGAGATAAAAAAAAAAGGACCATAAAATTACATTTTTAACTTCTTCCTCAAGCTATATTATTCTCTGCATGAGATGACAATTTAAAAGAAACATGCTAGTGTTTACATCTGTACCAAGTAGTTGTATATCTCCTTGTAAAATGCAATTGTAACCAAAATTGAACAATCAAATAACTTGCCTTTCCCAAGATCATCAGGATCTGCATGCACCACAACAGCCCTTCCCAGTATGGAGTGTTGCCCGCTCAGAGGAATCTAAAATTGGAACATAGAGAGTAACATAAAGAAAGCAACAAATTGAGACAATGAAAATCTTTAGAAAACCAAGGATTAGAAAAGAATTCCCATGGCAGCTCATATCCAAGAAAATGAAAAAAATCAATTCATCTAGAACTTGTAAACAAAGATAAGACTTTTGCACGATATTTAAGAAGAGTCCAGCGCACAAGGTGCATCAGCTCATGATAAATATTTGAAGTGACTACAAAAAAACATATGTATATTTGAAGTCACGCCTCCAAATGCAATGGTGAAAAAAATCACTTCAATCCTATCTCAAATTGCGAACAAAGCACACGCTAAAAGTAGTTATTATGAATCCGATTACCAGCCTGTCTGCAATTGAAACCTCAGCAACTCCTGCAATATAGAAATTAATCCAATACAATCAGAAAAACTGAACTCTTTTTTCCCATCTAAATTATCAAATCACGTCCAGATAACAACAAAGTGCATATACCATCTGGTCCTGCAACAATGTTGCCCAAATCACCAGCATGCCTCTCTTTATCACTGGGATCCCCATGATCCTTCTTCAGTGGATTGAAATGGGGTCCTAAAACAAGTTAAGATAACAAAATACCACTCACAAACCCATTCAAACAATAGAGAAACCAAACCTCACATAAAGCTAGGTCTCAATACCAACTCACATCAGTTGTAGCACCCAAAACTCGCAACTAAACAAAGCCCACTTAAAATAATAATAACATGAGCTCAAAATCAATAATGAATTGCACAAAGATTAAAAGTTCAAGCTCAAATTCAGCTCTTAAGAGAGAAAGAGAGTACCAGTGGAATTGCAGCCATTGGTGGTGTCACCAAGGGCGTGAATATGAAAGCCATGAAGGCCTGGCTTCAGTCCTGTAATCTTCCCTTTCACATATGTAATTCCTGCACATTTAAAAATACTCCAGTACATCAATATCAGAATATGTCAATATCATGTGCAAAATCAACAAACACAAGAATTCATATTTATCTACCGTTGGCGCCTTGAACGAATTGAAGAGATCCTTTAACGTTGCTATCTCCGGAAATGAGAGCCACAGCTTTCACTGTGGTATTAGTAGTTTCCATTTTGTCACTCTTTTTTTATTCTATCTGGGTCTTCTCAAATATTCATACTGATAAACTATTCAATGTTCTCTGGGAGCAATTTTCGTGTATAAATTTGATCTCGATGTGGTCTATCCGTAAGAAAACGGGTTTTTACGGAAATGGCCCAATTTTTGGGTCTAATTACATTTATAACCCAATTTAAAGAGTTTTTATATTAGGGTCCAAATTTGTACATCTATGATCATTTTACCCCTAACTCTTTCTTTTGTATTTGTATCAAAGTTAAGTCAATAACACCCAACTCAAATACAAGCACAATTACAGTAATAAGAGAGACGATTTTGTACAACAATTACCAAACATCAGTCAAGCTACATTGTATTAAATAAGTATGATTTGTATCCTAAATCTAATAAATCAAGTTTGTGTTGTCATTCCATTTATTTTTGCTTAGTTAATGCATTTTAAAACTTAAAAATTATAATTAGGTCAGTTTATGCACGATTATTTTATTTTGGATATGATTTGTTGTTTTTTTGCACATAAGAATACTAGTTGAGCTGGTAAAGAAGACTGTGAATAGTACTCCCTCAAAAGATTTTGTCGAGCACTTGATAAATCTCAATGAATCCTTAATAATTTTCATCGAGGTAGAAATGTCAAGTCCTCGACAAAAATTGATGAGAGAGCATTGCTATAATTGATGCTCCCTCGACAAAATTTGTCAAGGGAACATCATTTTTAGCAGTACTTCCTCAACAAAAATATTTTTTTTCCTTGAAAAAATTAATAAATGCAGTTGTTAGTTTGTTTTGTTTATTACTGTATGATAACATCTTAATATTCAAATATGATAATGGTTATGTTTTAACATAGAAGACAAATATTTACTTGATGATTGTCTCTGGAAGGTCATGTGAGAGTTCAGTAGATGGCAGTGAAATTTACAATAGTAGCAAAATGTTCGATTTATCCGTTAATCGTAATGTAAAGTATTAAGAACTCATCGACAAATTATATTCTTTGTTCTGGGTATGTATCAAGAGACCTTCATGATACACCCTATATATCCAGAATATATCAATAGAGTTTGTAAGACTTTCCTTTTAATTTTTAAAATCTAAAAACAGTTTATAAAATAGAAATTTTTATCCATGGAATTATCATTAAATAATTGATTCCCTTGATTAATTTATCCAAAACACATAACAAATAACAAAATATCATTTTTATTTGGGTTGAACAAATATAATCATTTATATAAATGTTTTGTTTACAATTTCATTACAAAATCAATGACTTTATCTAGTTGGACATAATACATATACGAGTCAAGATGATGACCTACCAGAGTGTCGAATGCTTTCTACAGCTACCACTAGCCCGGCGAAAACTAAAGCACCTAGCTTGAAAACTGAAATGGTGAGGGGTGAGTATACAACTATACTCAATGAGTAAATAAAGTACATACATACATGCACACATATTTTCAAATCATGATATTGAGATTTCTATTCAATACATGCTCAAAATATATATACACATGTTCATTTAAATCAAATAACTATAAAATAAATTATAGGTTTGCATTTAATTTTTAAATAAACAATCGGGCTGGCCATATTTTTTCAACCGCTATCTTAACTGAGGTAATGTCGAAAACCATTAGTAATTCTTTTATGCATTAAATCCATATGCAATGAATCCTTACAAAACATAAGACTATGTTCTCATACTTTTTAAAATTATTTATTTCTATAAAACATGCCTTTTATAAAAGCCGCTGCCCGTTTTACTAATGTTGGTTTCAAGTAGTCACTTGGTGACACAAGTGACTGTCCTCATGATTCGTCAAATCTAAGATAACTCTATCAAGCCGTCAAGACTTTCCATAGGGTATCTATATAACTGCACAAATGTGCATCGCACACAGTGGGCTTGTCATAGTCTTCTCCCTTATAGCAACCCCACTGCGGCCCTACTCACCTATGCGACCTCTTATAGGTTCGTCCATAGGCTACTTCCATGTATATACAGTTAATAAACTGGCCTACTAGCTATACAACAATATATAGCCTTACCGACCTCATCACCAATATACATGCTTAAAAACAAATCATTTACAATCATTGATTTCAATTCATTCAAATCAAACCGGTGCGCACCCCCCCTCCCCTCGGCCATATCATTCTCAGATAAAGATCGTAAAATGTATAAATCAATTCTGGCTTCCTGGCCATTTTAGCATGTATATTAAATAAATTTCAACAGCAAATCAAAAATATAAATCATCCCAATATCAATTTAAAACACATAAAACAATTTCATTTTAATTTTTGCTTTAACATGCAAGTCACTTGTTCAATACACAAGCAATACTTATAAATATAACATGCATATATTTATTTATTCATGTATGTATAAATTTACTCACAGTAAGAGGAAGGTAACCACTTCCACTAATAATCTTTACGCTTACTCAATCCTTTTCTCGAATCGTCGTAGCCTAATACCACACAGGAAAAACTTATGAATTCTTAAATTCAACTCATCAATATAATTGCACTAAATATAATTCTCATAGAAAACATGACCAAATTTCTTAATTTAACACACATTACTTTACAATACTTAACTAATGAGGTCATTTATCCGATTCCCAACAATGGAATTCTATGGCCGTAAATATTCTCAATTCACATACATTTTCATCACAGTACTACAATTAATATAACTTAATACTATTTAACATTTCATACACGAAATCATTTAAATCCTTAAATTCTCATTTCTGTCTAAATGGATATACTTATTCCAAGCAATATTCAACACACACACATATATATATATATATATATATATATAATATTAAATACTTCCAATTACTACAAATCAACATAAACTATATTTCCTACGTGAATTAAATTGAAATTTTTGGATGAACAGTAAAATTCATATTCCAAATATTATAAATTCTTAAAATCATGATTATAATGGGTTAATAGGCTTACCGACAACTTGTATAAGCCTTTATAAACCTTGATTAGTCGTTTAATCGAAAAAGTCTCAATTTTGATTCGAAACTCATATTTGCTCCTTGTCATTTCTTACTTGTCTTAGCTCAAAATTGATACTAATGCGAAAAGAAGAGGACGAAAAGTCATTTGGTGGTAGAAATTTGACGAAAAATAGGAGAAATTTGAGAAATGTAGAGAGAAATAGAGAGGGGAGAGAGATATTATTTTTTAGGAGAGAGGGAGGAGAGTTTTTATGTTTTTAGAGAGAGAAAACAATGAGAAACTATTGCGGTAGGGTGTATATAGAAAATGATAAAAAGACCAAAATACCCTTAAAAATCTTTAAAAATTTTGCATAAAATCCATTTTGCAGCGAATTGGTCAACAAGTGCTACAGTACCTCAACACATATGCTGCAGTAAACCGTTTTCTCCAACTGGTCGATCGGTTGCTATAGTGTTTTGCTATAGCACTCAATTTTTACTGTTTAAAAATCTTGCGATTTAGTCCCTGAAAACTTTGCAATTTGGTCCCTTTTTCTAGTTTTCAAAAAATATGAATAAGTCCATATTAATCATTTCATTAAGCTAACTTAAGTTTTTCTAAGCCTTGTTAATGTATCAAATAAATCTTGAATCATGTACATATGATAATGAATGTCATTAAATGAACATTTTACCCCTATGTTCGAAAAACAGGGTCTCACAAGGTAAATCTAACCGAATTTAATATTAAAATAAGTGCAATATATAGACATTATCTGCCTTCAATATCATTTAATTCAAGACTATCTGATATAGAAAATGACAGAGATGTTGTTTTCTTTATTAGAGTTAATAGCAAACTATCAACTTTTGAGGGGTTTACACCGCTTTTTGTCACCTTCGGCTGTAGAGAAGTTGCTCCCATAACACAACTACTCGTTGTATAGTATATAAAATAGTCCATACCATGACTACAAATAAATTTTACAAATCTGTTTGCTTCTTCAACTGGTAGTAACCAAATCAGTTTCATGCTTACCGCTACCAATATGCATGCATCATACTCTTCAACTCAATATAACAAAGATCCTATAGTGACTATTATGAGGTTGGGTTTGAGTAATATTTAGACATTGTTGACACATTCCAAACATCTGGGATAAATGTTGTCCTCGAAAACTTAGGACACGGAGCTTTTTATGGTTAATCACCTCCTAATGTCAAAGTGTCTTCTGGTGCATGTGAAGAGACAAGTCCATAATCTTATGATCCGTTGCAGTCATTGCCTCCAATTTTTATACCAATTACTTTCCCAACATATGGGTTCTCCAGTTCTATGGATGGTCATGTAGTAGTCAAAAAATTGTATGAAAAAAAATTGCGTACGAATTTGAACTTGCAATAAAACAAAACTTTCAGTTCAGGATTCATCAGTCTACATTGCATCTTTTTAACTACAAATGTATGGATAAAAGGTGTAAATGGCGAGTCTAGGCAATATTGGTGTGAGAGAATACATACTTTTAAGTGAGACGGATTAATGAGGTGCACACGTGTTTCTCATATCAATTTCTTATAGACATCATCAAGCGAGTTCTCAACTTATTAATGAACTCATAAAAGATAAATTAGCATACTGTAGTCAATTTTACACAACTAAAAATATTCAAGTTGATATTTAGAGTAAATATGGTATGTTAGTATTATATGCAAAGGTTTGGCATGCCAAAATAGTGCCACTTATATTAGTTTATGGCAATCCTGCAAAATCTCATAGTTTACTACCGCTATGTTGTCATGTTTTGCAATCTGTCAATATTAGCACTGTCAAACATATAAGAGGGATTCTGATAACTATTTCAAGTATTTTTTTTCATGGCATTTAATGACTGTATAAATGAGTTTCAGTCATCAATTAGATTGCTAATTGCAATTGATGGTACATTTTTGAAAGAAAAATATTGTGGAATATTATTTGTGGTAGCCTGTAAGAACGAAAACGATCAAATATTTTCGTTGGCTTTTGGCTTTAAGGATAACGAAAATTATGATTTGTGATAGTAGTTTATGCAAAAGCTGCGATAAGCTACTGCAAAGGTACAAGACTTGGTTTATTTTTTATTGTTATGCAAGTATTGAAAAAACGATACACACCTTTTTTCTTGAAGCAACACATGAAATTTGTGGTTATCATGTTTTAGGGAATGTACATGAGAAGTTTAATACAATAAAGAAACCTAAAGTAGACATGTTTATGAAGGCCTACTTTGTTACTGCTAAGGCATATTATATGAACCACTTTAATGATTAATGGTCAAAGTTGAAGCACATTAACTCTGAAACAACAAAATATTTAGGAGAAGAAATTGAGTGTCACAGGTGGGCTCAAGCATAATTCACTAGCAAAAGGTATAATATAATGATCACTAATATTGCAAAATATTTTAATGCAATATTATGGCATGAACATACACTTTCCATTACCTCATTGGTCGAATTCTTAAGAAGTTTACTACAAAGATGGTTCTATAAGAGAAGGAATGTAGCTTCTGAGATTTAAAACCACCTCACGAAATGGGCTTAGGAAAAATTACTAAATGAACAAATATTGCAAAGAATATGATAATATGGTTTGTTGATCGATTTGAGTATCAAATAAAGGATATAAAAAGAGACACAATTGTGAACTTAAACACCAAGACATGTACATGAAGAAAATTTGATTTAGATCAACTTTCATATGCACATGCACTTGCAATATGTAAACACGTACGATTGCAACATCTCAATTTTTGCTCCCGTTACTACACTACGAATGCACTTATTGATGCTTATTCAAATCCAATCCATCACGTTGGACATCAATCAGACTGAATTATTTTAGATGAGTTGTGAGGATCAATTTTGCTATCACCTATCTAGCGTTCTAAGTCTAGCCAACAGCGAGTATAAAAGAGACATTCTGCTGGTGAGGATGTAACACGGAGAAAGTGTTCTTGATATAATCAGTATGGATATTACCAACAAACTTGCAAGAATTTGATGTCGTTGCATCCAAATTTGAAAATGTTTTGTTTTGATGTTGTTATTTATGATGGAAATCTATTAAAGATTGTGATGTGTTTCAGTTATTTATTATGAAAATGTATTAAAGATTGTGACGAGTTTTGGTTATTTATTATGAAATGTATTAAAGATTGTGACATGTTTCAATTATTTATTAGGTATTAGAAATTGTGATTATTTACGTTATTTCATTAATTATTTATGGCAATGTTATTTTTTTATTGGACTATATGCATTAATATAAATAATATAAGATGAATATACTAATCTCGTGACGTAAGGAATGTGGCATGATGAAATCATTGATTAATTTAAGTAATATAATGTTTTTTAAAATTAAATGTTAAATTTGAAATGTAACTTATATACTCCTTCAACCAAGAATAAATGTCACCTCTTAATGTGGTCACGTACCATGTAGGATTTAATTTTAACATTTGGTAACATTTGATTTTGTCATTTGTCAAACAAGTATTTAATTAAATATTTTTAAAGTATTTAATTAAATATTTTTAAAATATTTAATTCATAAATATTAGATGTCATAATCTATATCATTGATTTACATCTTAATGGATAAGCATGAGGAAGATTTTGAAATTTGGCAATATTTGATTTTATCATTTGTCAAATAATAATTTATTTAATTTTATCACTTGACAACATCTTATGGTGCCACTTATCAAATGAGTATTTATTTGATTTATAATAATATTTATTAAATATTAATAAATAAACTCATTTATTTATTAATACATAAATCAAACAATATATTAATCAGTCTCTCATATATTCATAAATCATATTTACAGTATTAATAAATTACCATAACATTTCTCGAATATACGGATGCTAACTCGTTATTGTCAGGAAATTTATTTTTTACTTTTTAAAGAATAAAACTGCATTTCGATCAACTTATCAGAACAATTTAATTTTCGTCAATACGAAATATCATTAACTGGCTTAATGATATTTGTTTTAACTATCATCAACTTACCGGTTAATGTGTGTGACCCCCTAGGTTCACCGTGAACTGGACATGAGTCAATGCGAATTATTTCACTTTACTTTGGTATAAATCATTATAACTGAAGTTCTCAATAATCATAAGTGACCTCTATCAAGATATCATGACCCTTATAACACAAGAAATATATTTCCGGATAAACTCATATAGTCGCACTTACGTGTAGTAAAGTTCATCTGTTGTCGACTCTCAATCGAGTGTAAGCCATGGTGTCATCAAATCCCTAACTCGATCATAGAATTGAAAACTCAATCATATATGGGATTCGCGTATCCGCAAAACTCATTTTAAAAATTCACGTACTCTGATCAAAGATTTGATTCTCGTGTATAACCGTTTCGCCTAGGATCTTAAGTTCAAATATCTGAGCCAACAGATTCTATATTAATCATCACATGTCCTCATACAATAAGAACGCATTGCCATCAAGTGTCTTTCATCAGGCGTGGCTAGCCTGGTATTATATACACAAGTGAACGATGTGCCTCAATGCGGAAAATAACCGTGATATCTCAGGTTAAAGGACTAGTGGTACACTAGTACGGTTGTACAACGTATCATTGATTATGGATAATCACCTATGTGATTCGTCATGTTTGGTCACATTCAGTAACACGTTATCAAATATATTACTCATGTTTATGCTCTTATGACATGAGACACGTCACCCAACTATTAGCATCGAATACTAATTAGTGGCAACCAGCAACAAAACATACCAGTCATGCAATGTCATTGTCCATAGTGACATCACCTCAATTGGGAACTGATTCGGATATATTTAAATCGGAGACTCTATACTCATATCTACAACTCTTTGTAAATAGAGTCTCAACACATAATATATCACGTGATCTTATTCTGTATTAGATATAAATTTAAAATCAGCAACTAAACGAATGCAAAATGAAATAATTGTTATTTTTTTAGTTGTAAACAACTTTACAACTTTACAACTAATTACAAATATATATATATATATATATAAAGGAGTAATATTCATGAACCGAATGACACGATTGGTTCTAAAGTATATCTCTAACAACATCTTGATGAGTGGTTGTTCGACTAAGCATGTTTTTTCCATATGAGTCCTACGAATGAGTGTTTTTTTAATTTAAAGAAATTATTGGTGGAATTGTCTACATGGCTAATAATAAAACTTGCAAAGTAGCTGAGGTTGGCTCCGTTCACTTAAAGAATCATCATGAATCCATTAGAGTTTTGATAAAAGTTCAATATGTACCAGAGATTGGTAATAACCTCATCTTTTTGGGAACTTTAGAATCTAAAGGTTTTACTATAATGATGCAAGATGGAATTCTAAAAGTTATTTCAAGAGCATTAATGGTGATGAAAAAAGTTAGAAGAAGCAATATGTATCACTAACAAGGAAGCACAATTGTTGGGATAGCTGCAACAACCACCAATGAAAATGCATATGCAGAGATGATAAGATTATGACATTTGCACTTGGGACATGCAGGGGAGAAAGCTTTGCAAACGTTAGCTAAGGCAGGCTTGTTGAAAGGAGTAAAGGTTGACAAGTTGTATTTCTGTGAAGAATGTGTTATGGGAAAGCAGATAAGAGTGAACTTTGACATTGCAATTCATAATGCGAAAGGTATTATGGATTATATTCACTTAGATGTGTGAGGATATACCAAGGTAGCTTTTCTTAGAGGTAAATACTATATTGTTACATTTGTTATTAATTTCTCAAGAAGAGTTTGGGTGTATACTATGAAGTCAAAAGATGAAGTATTATGAATTTTTCTTACTTGGAAGAAAATGATAGAGAATCAGACTGAAAGAATAATCAATAAATTTTGATTAGATAATGGCACAGAGTACCAAAATGCCTTGTTCTCCCAAATCTGCAAAAATAAGGATATTATTCACCACTTCATTGTCAGAGATACATCACAATAAAATGGGATGGCTAAACACTTGAATCGAACCTTGTTAGAAAATGTTCATTGTATGTTGTTCAATATCGGGTTCAACAAGCAATTCTGGACGTGTGCCATCTCATTAAGCGTTTACCATCAACTGCAATTAGGAACAAAACACATTTAGAGGTATGGTCTGAAAAACCTGCAAATGATTATGATTCTTTACATGTATTTGGTTCCACTGTATATTATCATATGAAAGAATCCAAGTTGGGCCCAAGAGTGAAGAAAGCGCTATTTATGGGTATCACTTCAAGAGTGAAAGGATTTCGTCTATGGTGTCCAACATCAAGGAAGATCATTTTTAACAGGGATGTTACTTTTGATAAATCCGTCATATTGAAAAAGGTAATACACGATACTCCACAACAAGTGGAGCATACTCCTCAACAGGTGGAGCTTGAGCTTACTTTAATGAATCTAGCTAAATTTGTTCAGACAAATATCAATATTCCAGTGGAAGAAGAGAATGTTGAACTAATGGATAAGAACAAGAGATTCCAACTCAAGAACCTTCAAATCTTGGCCTATCAATTGCACTTTGTAAAGAAAAAAGAGAGATAAGAAAGCTTGCTCATTTAATTGATACTGTAGCGTATGCATTTTCAATTATAGAAGTTAACATCTCTAGCGCTTATCGTGGGGTAATCAATAGTTCAGAAGCAAAGAAGTGGAAAATGGTCATGGATGAAAAAATGCAATCTCTTCAGAAGAATCAAATCTGAGAGCTAGCTTAGTTACCAAAGGGTAAGAAGGTAATTAGTTGTAAATGGGTATTTGTAAAGAAAGATGGGTTTTTTGGTAAGAATAAGGTCCACTAAAAAGCTAAATTGGTAGCAAAAGCACACAATAAGCAATTTTGATCATTGTGTGTATTTTTGCAAGCTACAAAATGGATCTTTCATATACCTCTTATTGCATGTTGATAATATGTTGATAGCTTCAAAGAATAAAGAAGAAATTGATATATTAGAGACACAGTTGAATCGAGAGTTTGAAATGAAAGATCTGGGTGAAGCGAGAAAGATACTTGGAATGGAAATAAGCATTTATATGCACAATCCAATTAAATGATATTGGCAAACTATGAAATAGATTCTACGATATTTGTCAAAAATTGTAAATGTTAGATTGATTTTTGAGCAGATGATAAATGTTATTAAAGTGTTATTGGTTATGTTGATTCCGATTATGCTGGTGATTTGGCTAGACGAAAATTTACTACTCATTACGTATTTTCTTTGGCAAAAGCACCAGTAAGTTGGAAGTTTACTTTGCAATCTACAATTGCATTGTTTACTACAGAGGCTAAATATATGGCAATTATAGTGGCTGTGAAGGAAGTTATTTGGTTATAAGAAATACTTGATGAATTAGATATTGTTCAGAAGAATGTTATTATTTATTTTGATAATTAGAGTACTATTTATTTAAAGAAAAAATCTAGTATACCATTTTCGGAAGAAACATATTGATATTCAATATCACTTTGTTCATGAAATTATTGATGATTAAAATATTTTAATTAAGAAAATTGAGATTGCTGAAAATTCTTAAGATATATTGACTAAAGTGGTGACAACGATTAAGTTTAATCACTGTATGGACTTGATCAATATATTGTAAGTTTGATCGCTTCATTTGACGTATGTGGAGGCATTGTTGATCTTTTGACAAAGTAAACGGAAAAATAAATAGTTTGACTAATTAAGCTAAGGTGAAAATTTGTTAGGTTATAGTTTAATAGCCAAACAATAAAATATCACATTAGTGAGATTTTATTTCTCCTCAAGCTTGGGTTTTGATTTGGAGTTAAATTAAAAAATTTCAATTGAATTCATTAAATTGAAAAAATTCAATTGAGTTCTCGAGGGTTTATTTCATATAGAACTTTATAATTTTTTTTTATTTTTTTTTTGTGTTTCACTTATTTTTTGAGTTTTAAAATTTAGTTTAAATCTTTATAATTTGCAAGTTGAAGATAGTGAAATTTTTAACATAACTTAAAGATGTTATACTGAACTTCATTAAAACCTAATATTCTTTATTTTGTATTTTGTTATACATTTATTATTTTATTACTATTTAAAATTTTATAATTATTATAGTTAAAATGTATTTGTTGGGGATAAAATCATTAGCCCTGAGTTTTCAACAGTATGGCTGTGCAATTATATTAGTTTTGGAAGAACAGTTGTGAGACTCAAATAGTTTTCATTCTCATAAATGAGGCATTTGACTCTCTAATTTCACTTCTGCTGCCAATAACGATACAGCTGTTGTGTTTCTGCTTAACTCTGAAAACACAACAACTAAAATAATTGGTAAACACTTAACGTTTATTTGAAAATTTATATTTACCAACTAGCCATCCATTTATTGATTGCCCTTGGAGGAAGGCAATTATTAGAAACCCTTGGTGATGCTATAGATGGCATATATATGCAATTGTCAAAGACAATTGTGTAAGGGAGGAGTTTTTTTTTCATTTTATTCAAAAGAACGGAGACTTCAAGTCATCTATTAAAATCTGTGTCATTAGACAGTGATTGGGTGAGTGCATTAAGAATATATTTTTGCAAAATGATATCACTTCAAAGTGATTTGGGGTTGAGGACATCATCATCGGCTCATTTTTTTTGTCTCTTCAACAGCATATGCAAAATTATTCATCCAACTGCCAACAATCATACTTTCCTCTTTTCAACAATTTGAGCAATGAAACTTCTCTTGAGGCTCCAAAAGTCTGTTTAAATATCTAATGACAACTTACATAGTTTTCTGGAAGCTTTCTGTTTTTTGGAACAAACCAAACGTGCAAAATTTGAAGAACCTAATTCAAAATAAGAATAAGAAAGATTGTCTAGCAAAAGCATCAGCAGACGATAATTTATTAAGTTGTTTTGATGTGTCATCTCTCTGTTTCTAATAGTTATCAACAACAACTACCAGGGATCAATACTATACTAATAAACAAAGGAGGAAGATAATCTGCTGCAACTAAACTGGAGTTATTGGTCATAGGGCCCCCAAGTTTAGCTGTCAAAGGATACCTGATCCCAAATTTTTTTTTTTAATTCCGCTTTTTTTTTTTCTTTTTTTTTTTAATGATGGTGGATGTTGGGAGGCACTTTAAATAATGGAGAATTAAGGGTATATTCAATTCAACATGATTGATTAGAGCTTGTTTTTTGTGATGATGATGATTGAGTTGAACTTCCTGCGACAGTAAATACAACTTCTCTGTGTGTTTTTGCTGTTGCCATATAAAAATAGCTAGAATAATTTGTGAGTAGAGAAAACTAATCTCTTTCTGTTGAGAACTATTAGCTCAATCAAATAAGAGAGAGTATAGGGATTACAGTGTAATAAGCCAAACTAATTAAACAAAATGAAGAATCAGAAACATGCAACGCCCGAGAGAGAGAATGAAAGCTCTGTTCAATTTTCTTATTTTGGTAATGTATTCTTAACAACATTACTACTCTTTATATAGGGTTAGAATCAATACTAAATGGTGGAAATCGATTAATGAGTGGCGGTTTTACTTTGCAAGTGGTGGTGAATCCATTAATTGCTAGTAGTGGCCACTTGGCCATTCACAACACTTTCTGATGTTTGTTTGTTATTGAAAACCGGAAAAAACAATCCTATATCATGTACTCTGTCTCTAATTTTCAAAGTAAAGTAACATAAACGAAGACTAAACTGATACAGATCAAAAGATTGATGATCATATTTGATAGAACAATGAACACAATGGTGGAAGATCCCAGAAAGCTTCTGTAGGATCCTGGACTGTTTCCATATACTCTTGCACCCCATTCATAGCATAAAGCGAAGCCGATATCTGCCTTTCAACTTTCATCCTCTCAAATTCTGTAAACTCAGAATCACCAGCCTCGGGCAGAGCAGCATTCTTTGGTAATTCCAACAGTTCTTGAGTAAACGAAAAGCGATCAACCCCATTTCCAAAACTCCATGAATGATCAGTCTGAGAGGAACCCAGCTCGAAATCCTCAGTGCCGTTACTCAAATCTGGTTTATATGCATCATCAAATAACTGAGTATCTTGAATTATATCACTAGAAGGAGAATATTCATCACTCATAGCAACACTACTGCTGGTGCAACTACTATTGGAACTAGCACTAGTTGTTGTAGTGGAAGAGACTTCAACACTTTGTTGTTTACCTCCCCTTTTGTTGTTAACAAGATTTCTTATCCGAGAAGCAAGAGGGGAATCGAAGCTAACATTGGTATCGAAGTTGGTTCGAGTATTTGATCCGCGGAGAAGGCAAGCAGCTTCATCGTAAGCTCGAGCAGCTTCTTCAGCAGTTTCAAAGGTGCCAAGCCACACCCTAATCTTTTTTGTAGTGTCTTTGATCTCAGCAACCCATCTACCAGAAGGCCTTTGTCTAACACCAACAAACTTGTTATTGTTGTTGCTTCTATTTCTTCCCTTAAATTTACCCATTTTGTTAAGTGGAATGCCTGCTTTTTGCAGCTGCTGCTTTTGTTGTTGAAACTGAATTTCCATGGCAAGTTTGCAAGAGAAAATGTATGAATATGAAGAAGGGAGAGAGAGAGGAAAATTTTCTGGCCCTTAAAAAGAAAACGGGGAGCTTGTCTAGGTTTCTTGGTCGTGATGTCAATGGACAATGGGAATTTATATGAAGTTTTGAGTTTTCTATTAGGCATTTGCAGTGACATTTTCATTTTGTTTTCTTGTGTTTGTAATATTATGAAAGTCACAACCGAAAAACATAGCATATATTAAGAGAAAGGAGCAAGGTATATTATTATTTAATATTTAAGGCCAAGGACTTGTCCTCATTCATTGGGTATAAGACCAAGTCAAACAAACATATGAAAAAGGAAGTGTGTAAAGGCAGGAAGAGTTGCCACTTGGAGGCAGCGGAATTGTTCTCTAGATAAACCCAACAACTAGGGTTTAAATATTTTAGCAAATAGCCATGACTTTGGATGTAGACCTAGTCGTCGTGATCATATGAATATGATCAAGGAAACATAATAATAATATATCATATTATATATATATATATATATATATAATATATATATATCTCGTCGTGCACTCTGCGTTTGGTCTAACCTGTCTTCTCTTCTTACATCACCAGACAAAGTTTGTTGTTTTGCCATTACATTATTCACAGATTATTATTATTATTATTATTATTATTATTAATAAATTATAACATACCTGTCGTCAATGACTGGAAAAGACTGTTAGTTGATTTAAGAAAAGGGATGATTAGCCAACCAGATATATCACTCCTAAAACAATTCATATCATTTAAACATAAAATGATCACAACAACAACAACAACCAACTTAAACTTCAAACCTCAAACCTTTACTGTCAACAAAGTTCATTTGCTACGTTGAACTGGATTCAAATTATATATTAAATTCCATAATAGTAATATGTTGTTTTTGATGTACCACAAGATTAGATTATATTATATTAGATTAGATTAGATTTTTAATAATTAAATTTATTAACATTATTTTAAATTATTAACTAATTAAAATTATTTAATTTAATTTAATTAGTATTCTTATTTTTCTTTACATAATATTTATATCACATTATTATTAATTTTATTATTTATATGGTTAGATAAATAAAATATTATTTATAATAAAAAAAAAATTTGTAAGGTGTAAAATACTTATTACCATGTTATCTCCGTGGGGGGTGGGGTGTTGGAACGCTTGGGATATATATATATATATATATATTAATCTTTATCTTGTTAATTTTTTTACACAAGATAATTTATGTGAACCTGTTGAATTGACTTAAAAATTAAACAAAAATAATTCTAATATAACTTTTATCTCAGCCATGTACCCAATGAATGGGTCAAATAAGTATCGCTAGATATTATCTATAATTTATATTCTCAATTTTTTTTTTTTATTTTAAATGATGTTAGAGTGGCTCGTATATTATCACCGTTTTCAAATTTATTTATAACACTATTTTGTTTCTCACTTAATCAATATCACATCATCATAGAGATAATATATATATATATATATAT
>JAXCLQ010000006.1:13976541-13989650 GCA_035584115.1 Cedrela odorata | reverse complement strand
ATCATCATAGAGATAATATATATATATATATATATATATTTAAAATATTTAGTATTTTTTTTTTTTAATTCATAATAGCATTTCAATTTTGAAAACAAAGGCATCCCTATAGAATTCGTCCAATAGGAGACACCATATATTTTTAATATTTTTCTCATTTATATTAATCAATTTTATTTTATGATTACTTAATTTTAAAATAAATATAAACGTTTCGTTATAACATTACTATCACATTATTTTAAATAGATGGCTCAATAAATAATATTATAAAAATATTTTCGTTTTTAACATCTAATATTCTATTTCACTAACATTACTAAATAAATAGTTTCAAACTCTAAAGCAAAGCACTTGAAATACCTCAGTTAGAATTCTCATTACCTTTCACAAGCAGAAAGAAGATTCTACTATAAGGCGTTGAAGAAAACAACCAACTAAATTCCATTATTTATTCTATTTAACATAAAATTATAAACAACTTGGACAAATCATATAAGTTTCAAGAGTTTTCTATAACCTTATTCAAGAATGAAATAAAATAATATGGGGCTGCATGAATTGGAAAGATAACTCTCATATTGACCCCCACAAAAGAATGTGCAAGTGGGATGTCCACAGCTACAATCCATTCTTTTAGGGGCATTTTTCAATTAACAAAAACTCTCAACTTCCCCAAGTCCCAGACAGGTTGATGAAACCCCCACTTACATGCCAATGTTTTTACCACGCAAAGCAAAACGTAGTAGATTTGATCTCAAACACAAAAACAAAAACAAAAATCATATAAGCATGAAGCTTTTTCACCGCAGCACCAAAGTAAAGATATACAGAGAAAAAGGACATAAAAAAATGTGATTAACAATCCTCAACGATGGAAGTGATAAAAAAATACAATGCCCAAAACTGCTGTTATAACAATTTGCATCAACCTCAAGTATATCAACCAACTAAAATCTCAAACTCATATCCCTTGACCGACGACCTTTCAGACGAAGGAATGGACCAAAAATATACTCAAAATATACACACTATCTTCCCATATATTTTACCCTCATCTCCAACCAATCAAACAAATACAACACTACCCGAGTTAAAAGCCACACCACAAAACGCATCATGGAAATGAATGGACGACTGAATATGTAATAGACACGTTGATCGCATGCAGCAGCTTCATCAAAAAGACAATGACACGCCACCAATCACCAACACAACCAATAAATTGACGCTCAAAGAGGTGACACGACATACCCAACAACACATAAGGAACTTGACGGTGGACAAAAAGGCTTTTCATGAAGATTAATGACAGTGGCCAACAAAGCAAAAGAACTTAAGATGAGAGAATGGATTGCAAAGCAAGCTGCTGCTGGGGCTGCAGGGATGACCATGTTGATGCCAGAGTAGAGGGCGGTAATGATTGTTGAAGTTGCCTCAAAAGATTAATCATTCGACTAGCAGTTTGCTTGGTAGCCAGATCTTTACCCGAACATAAAACCTGCAACAAGAGTTTTCCCACAAATTTAAAAATAAAATAAAACTAAGATTCTGAAAGTGCGAAATAGACAATTTTCTTCAAAAAAGAAAATAAAGTCAAGCAATTGAAGTTTAAAAATAAAATACCTCGGCAAAAATTGTGACTATTTTGGGAAGATATTGATGGTTAGGCCCTAAAACTTCCCCATCTGACCTGTAAAGAGATGCAATTGTTGTCAAAATTGATATGCACCAAATATGGATCCTACTGCAGCAAGGAAAGAGAAATGAAAAATCAAATTCAATCTCTACCTTTCCACCATTGAACAAAGTTGGTCATGCACAATCTTGGCCTCAATCAAATCACCTTTTATTGGCAAGCAACTTAACCAGGCAGGGACAACCTGCCGTATAAAAAAGTTGCAAGAGTGTTTAACCCTTTTGCTTTTCTTTTGATAAGTATTTTAACCTCACAACCAACTTTTGATTATTAGAAAACCTTCAGTTCTGATGACAGTTGTGAACGGTTGACATAAAAAGTAAAAAATAGAATAAAATAAAGTACCTGAGCTGCATCTATACTATCCCGGTGGAATTGGCAAATTTTTCCGAGAGCTGAAACAGCATTGTCATATGCCATTACATTTGCTGCATTCAGCGCATTCGGGGAACTTATGACAACATTTAACCTGGAAAGGGCCTCTGCAAAATGATAGGAGAGAAAATTTTATTGACATTTCATCAGACCATAATTGTAGAGAAAACGAAACAAGTGTGAAACAACTTACCTCCAACAAGGGGTTTGAACACAGATCCCCCAAACTCAGCGCAAACACCAATCCCATAAACCGCAGCCTGAAAAGTTATTGTCATTTATTTTCCAAGTGGATCACACAATGACTTCAAAAAAAAAAAAAAAACAAAAAACAAAAACAAAAAAGAATGCAAACCTGACGAACATCCGGATATTGATCATTGCAGGCTTCCAACAGGAAAGGAAGGTAAGTGTCATAATATCTGTTTCACCAAGTTAGTAATATATTAGGACATTAAAGATCATAAGTATTCATGATTCAACAAAACAGAATAAAATGCTTACTTAAGTGCTGCTTCGCGGCAGTGCTCCACGATATCATCAAATATACAAATGGCGATTCTCCTCTCTTCTGGTGTTTTATCCTTACCCTAGATTATCAAAAAGATAGTCAGCAATAACAAAAGTGTGATTGTGCTTATATGGGAAAGCACAATCTCACAGTAAACAGATATGAAAAAGCTTGCACAAACACATGCCCACACTTAAATAAAAAAAAAGCCTTATTTTACTAGAAAGCATAATATATAAGAGGAAAAGGAAAAAGGAAAAAAGAAATATAGACTGAACATGGAGAAATAACTCACCCACATAGGAGTTAAGTAAGAAGAGAGCTCATCAAAGAAAGTCAAGAAAGAGGCCTTGAATGTTTTGATCAATGTACCCAAGCAATCACCAACCTTGATTAAGAAAAGAAACAGAAGGCAAACAAGAATCAGAACTTTACAATATACAGAGAGAAGAATATAATCAACCAACAAAGAAGCCAAAAGTTAATAATCTACATGCTAATAGAACATACTCTGTCAAAAACTTCTTCCTCAAGCTCGTTTTCTTCCTCAAGCAGTTCCCCTTCTTCCACATCAAAGTCCTCTGCTTTTTCTCTATCGGCCATTTCTTGTTTTCTGGAGGAGCTGGCTGTAATCACCTGTTTAATCTGATCCACAATGCACCTTACTTGTCTCTCATCTAAAAGGGGTCCAGAAATCTGAGGAAAACAAATAAAATTAGTTCAAACTTCCTTGGTTAACGAAACAGGTTCAGGACAGTGAAAGAAAATATATCAAGGTTATGGATTGGCAACACCGCATTAAGAGAAATTCAATAACACAATCATTTGTCATGTAGGCAAACAAGTGCCAAAAGGAGAAGAACAAGATTACACAGCAACATTGATACAAAGAAACGACAACTATCAGGATTTTGTTGTGACAACAGGAGAGCTATTGCTGCAACAACATTATATTAGACCAAAATATCTAGAAGCTAGTAAAAGAGCTTGTCCTCCCTATTCCTAATAGAGGTTGTCCTATTGAAAGAAGCAAATCAAAAACCTGTATGAAAATATTAAGATTGAAATACATCCCTTACGTACGCCTCCCAACCCGACAAAACCCAACCCAAACTGAGACCCACATATTTCAAACAGGCATCAGCTGTCATAAAATAACAGATAGATATTAAAAGGGCAAGCAAAAAGTAGCCAAAAAGTCAAAAATTCTCCAACAATGTTATTTAGACTCATCATCTTGCAACATACCACGATGTCAAAGAAAAGCAAGAAAACATCCAACGTCCTTCTATGTCCCCGGTTCAAAAACATATAACTTCATAAAGTGAATACTACAAACCTGTATGCATTCATTCAATGCATCCAACATGCTTGCACAAATTTCCACCTCGGGTTCCTGCAAGCCAGTTGCAAATATGTTAACACGTAAACTCACTTAGTATAGGAACAAGCAAATGAAGAAGAAAATAGATAAACTTAGAAAAATTGCATTAGATATGCAAAATCGAAACTAAAGACTAGAACAGAAGTATGACCTTGTGTAAAGCCTCCAACAAAGCAGGTATTATGTAATCAGTCAATTGTTTTACATACGAATCATTGCGACCTTGGGATTGCCCCTTCTCTACAGCTAATTTAGCCGAACGAAGCAGTTCCGGCATGGCTAAGAACAAACATAAATAGAAAACATCAAGATTGTCAGTGCCAATCAAAAAGAACACATGCTCATAGAAGGGGGAAAGAATAATGATCAAGCTAATACCTGAAACAGCTGCCTTCCTAACTTCTTCATGGAAATAAAACTTTAGAAGAGGAACTAATGTAGGAGCTACCTGCATAATTTATATTACTAGCTTGTTAACCTGGTATCTTTCAGAAAGAAACAGTGAACATTATTAACCTCGTATAAAGCATGGACTAAAACAACCCATGTTCTTTGAACCAAAACCAACCTGATCAATCCATGGGAAAAACCCTTCCTTCAACTCATCAGCATAGCAACATAGCATGTTACAAGCTGTAGCTTTTTCCTCCAGGACACTAGTTTTTATCCCTATCCTTTTATCCCCAAGAGTAATTGTTTCAATGCTGCAAAAGGAAATTGATGGTATTATAAAAACTGATGAAATACCCAGATTAATCCTAAGCAAAATCTTTATTTTTCTAAAGCGCCCTCTTATCTCCACCTATTAAGCAGCAGCACTTTCGAAAAACAGAAGATCACACCAAGTACATATAACAAAATAATAAATAAATAAAACTGAGGGATTAACAAAATTGCATGCAAAATTTCACATAGATAAGGGATCCAAATGATGCTTTTTGTATTCCTCTGTAAAGGTTAAGTAACATATTTCTATTAACTAGAAAACCATGACAATATACACATAAGAAAATTGAAATTTTCATAAGGTACAAGCAACCAAAATCAGAAAGAAAACCTGTCATCTTCTTCATCGATATCAACATCCGAATCTGCAGATGTAATGATCACATCAGGCTTAAGTTGAGCAGACTGAAGCAAAGGGGGCATAACAACATTCATGTAAGGGATAAAATCCTGTCCCAGACACTTGCAGAGTCTGGCCCATGCCTGCAACAAAATTAAGCAGTTATATCTTTGCCTCATACTTTTCAAAGAAAAAAAAATCAGAATTCATTAAATCATTGGAAAAATACAACATATGGATCTAAACATCTAAGTTATATCATACTTGTAACATGTAGCTTGTCGTCGGATCATCCGCCTCCATTAGAGAACCTTGTAATGACATTAAGACTTCCATGATCTAGCAAATGACAAACAGTGAGGCCATAGTTTTAAAAAAATTGAGGGAGATGGGAATTTTGTAGCCATGACAATCTAACATGTCAGGTAGAAGAACCGTGTATTACCAACCATTGAAAAAAAAAAAAAAGATAATGCAAGTAAATTATGGGCATGCATGAAGTATAAAAGGTTAACAGAACTGATAGTTATTAAATAACCGGTGGTTTAATAGATATGTTCCAACTAGAGGTGATTTAGAGAATCTACAATGAGGTGTCTATACAATAAAGCTTTGATAAGGAAATTACATTCGCATAAATATCCAGAGAAATTCCATCCACATAAAATATTTACAAGAATAACAACATACCAAAATGACCACAACATAAACAAAGTAATATATTTATTATTTATTGTCACCTGTTTAGCGTCATCCCTGAATTTATCCTTTCCAACAGCCATCCCAACCAGACTAATGCACTCCATAGATTTGGCACGAAGCATGCGATTAGACTTATCGTTTGCATTCACCAAAATAGCCTTCAAGTATGGCATTACAGCATCATAGTATTTCTGGAATTGCCCCTGTTAAAATCCATGTAACATCAGACCAAAATATTCTAATATAAAAAAGATCTATTAGGTAAACTATGGGCCTAAAATGTACCTGAGATGAATCAGCAACTGACGCCAAAGCTGTCAAAGCCCCCTCTTGTACCATTTGCTTCCCATTCTAGATTGTATACAAAACAAATAATATTATTAAGGAAAAAATATCACATCACAAGAGGAGGAGAGAAAAAAAACAATATCCCACAAGCAGCAAAAACATGAGGCAGGGAATTCACTCATAGCAATAGAGGAATAATTTTTTCCTTTTTCTTTAAAAGAATAAATATGGTCTAGAAATTGTTAGAAAATAAATCCTCAGATGAATAAACAGCTGAATAAAAGCATGGTCAAACAAAGTATTATAATTATTCTACCAACCTGAAATCTGTTAATCTAAGGCTAAAATCAGGCAAGTGAATATTAAGCTACAACCATTTCAATCTACTCAGTGGATTTCTGGAACTACCATAAAACTTGCAACACTAATCATCAAGAGAATGTCTCTCCTTTAAAGAACATGATTGCAATAATCTGCGTTAAGATTCCCATTGTTGTTATCACCATACCACTATGTAAATGCAATTTAAAGAAAATGATTCACAAACAATTCCTTTTGAATTATTTTAGATTTGTATTTACAGTTTTGTGTCGCCATCCAGTCATTAACATAAATGGGAATGCCATATCATAAATTGAGCACTGTAATTATATGCTGGATAAATTTACCAGATATATCTCCCAAAAGTAGAGGCATCCAATATCGCTCTTTAATATGAATAAGTATAGGTCTTCACTTCTGTTAAAAATTTATAACACCCTTGCAACTTCACCCAGTTAGGGAAATGAGTAAATTTATAAATCATAAAAAGCATTATTAACACTCAGACTTCTGTTTTAAAGTAAAACTTTCACATTAACTACATTTATCATTTCCAATTGAACAGTAAATATGAATTGTGCCATTTGGCAGCTTAACCATAAATCCAATTAGAATAACACAAGAAGACATACAAGAGAAAATCCAAATTATTCTTTGACATGATAAAACCAATGGAGTGACCCTCAGGAAACTTTTCATCTGCTTGAAGAACATCTAAACTTTGGAATACAACGGTAAGGAGAGATACCTGCAGGAGTACAAGAAGTTTGCTCACAATTCCATCCAAATATGGAGTCAAAATATCAGGCGTGCAATGTTCACTGAAGTTGAGCACTGCTGATGCAGCATGGGCCTGTCATATTGAAACAAAATTGAAAATGAGAATAATGCTTTACTAAATAATGAATTAATAAGATATTAAAAAGAAATGATCATGAAATACATAGTCACTGCTTCTAAAAGATTAAACCATCAACAGAAGAATTTATTTAGAAGACAATAAAATAAAACTGAGACAAAACAAAATTTAGAAATAAATAAACAGATTGGAAAGCAAAGATGAGTGAACAATCACTCTTAGATGCAGTTACAGTGTCATCCACAGTAAATTTGCCTGCAGTAACAAACTTTTGTTTCTTTTGAGAGCTTTATGCAGAACGCTACAGTTGCTTTGAAAATCAAAGCAACATTTAATCCCAACAGACAATTTACTACAAGATACTAAAAATTTAAGTGAAAAAAACAAAAATTTTGATTTCTTACATAATTATATGGATTATAAATTTTTCCCAACACCTAATTGACCCATTGTACAGTATTATTGCTTCAATTCAAAATACCTACCGAAACGTGCAGGCTAAAAGATTAAGAAAATAACACTCATGTCTAGTGACTTAGAAAGTAGAAGAGGCTAATTGATGAGATTAATGACTACTTTTTCTCCAAAAGTGACTTACTGCTCAAGGCTACAAATATATTGCAAAAATAACAGGTGTAGATTACCTGTACTCGTGGATTTTGGAAATCATCCATGGCTCCAGCCAAGGCGGGCAACACTCGGTGATGAAACTGTGTTTGCAACTCTGGACCCAAGTCCGTGGACAACTGTCCAATAGCATTGATAGCTGCCCAACGCACACGAGGATGGGGATCTTGAAATGACTTCAGAACCATGGACACTACCTGTTCCAGATTCTTTATCATTACCTGCAACAAGGGACAAAATGTAAGAACACCATAAATTGAAGCAAATGATACAAATAACTGAACCTATCAAAATAAGATCACAAACATGGCAAATGAATATAGACGAGAAGTTTTTTAAGGAAAAATACCAGCATAAATCATATTACTCAGATACACTGCAAGAAGAAATACAAAAACTATGCAAGAAGAACTGAACAAACCACGCTACGCAGCACAGGAAAAGGTAACAGAACTTCTGACCCTTCACAAAAGGCATATAGTGGAACCCACCTCATTCTTCATACAGTATAAAAGCAGTCACAGAGAATTTCGTAATCTCTGTATGATCAAATAAAAAATACTTGCTGCAGTAACTCTCTCTCCAAAAACAGTAAGCATAGGAAACACAAATTTGCTTTTTTCATTAATCCTCTAATTTTTTCTGCCTAAAAGTACATGGCATTAGGGTGGTTGCTTTCACAAACAGTTCAGGCAATTGGTTCAAGAATTTTAAAGAGGAAGCAAATTGCACCCAATACTATACCCACTAAACAATTTAAGAAATCCTATCTACTATGACATGCACCCAAGCGCGTAGATCAAATGTTACTAGACGATATCATAATTTGTTTCATCAAAAATGAATTTACAAAGACAAACCAAAATCAAATTAGCACATTTTTTACTTTAATTCCATAAGTAAAATGGGTATCAACATATCAGGCCTATGAAATTGTTGAAACAACCACATTGATAAAACCAAATACAATACATGAGTACATACAAAAATAGAACTGTCAAACAAAAAGGACACGCGATTAACAGTTACGCTCAACTAAGTAAACATTAGTACAGTACCAAAACCTCAATTCAAATTTAATACGCCAATAACCACACTCAACCTTACACACTCTCTACAAAGTAACAACTTTACTAATAAAACATACTCAAAATTCAGTTTACATGTACGAACTTATATAAACAATAACAAATTAATGATCATAATTTTATTACCTTGGAACAACCCTCTGCAATTTGCGCAAGTGTGATGAGCACGGCATGGTGCTTTTGCCACTCCAGGGCTGCCGAAAACCCTGGAAAAACCTCTGAAGCAACAGGCAGAATCGTGTTCCCACCCAAAGATATCGCCAACCTATCCAAACATTCCTGCCCAAATCCGTAATTACTTGTCTCTCCTGCGTCCTCATCTTCACTCTCTGCACTGTGCCACACTGGATCATCCTCCAAATCCAACAACATATTCATCAACACCAAAAACAGCCTCCTTATAAACTGCGGCAATTTCCTTACCATGCCGGGCGCTCTCTCACGTGCTTCTGCAAGCGACACCACAAACTCTATCGCCAAATGTCTTGTCCCTTCCTCCAAACCCTCTGCCTCCGCAACCTGCAACATTGAACCCACCACATCTGCCAGCTGTTTTCTTAAAAATCGTGGCTCCGTTGCTGCCAACTCAATCAACAACTCCAGCGCCTCCTGCGCTGATGACTCGTTTCCCTTATTCAATGCCTCAGCCAGAGTTCTCATCATCAAAGGCAACAAATCCTGAAATTTCTCCTTATCACCTAAACTTGGTAAACAATTCATAATAAAATTAACAGCGGCTTCTAACGCGGCAATCCTCAAATCAAAATTCTCATTTTCTAAAAACCGCGAAAACACCTCGTGCAAAGTATCAAAATGAGGAATTAAAACTTCACCAACGAATTGACTCAACCGCGCCAAGATTAACAACGCCGATTCTTGAATTTTAGCATTGAATGTAACCAAACACTGAAAAACGAAAGGGAGAAGTTCTGGCCAAGCACCGTCCGTCAAAACAGAGGCAGCAAGTTCCGAGACGGCGTCGCAAAGTTTTTTCAATATCGACTTATCGTCCTCCTTCTGAATTTGGAGCAAGAGTACGGACTTGAGGTTGGTCTGCGTCGACGGCGCGAGGCGCGTGTAGATAAAGGAAGAGGAGTCGTCACGCGTGAGGTGTTTGCGGAGTAGAATTGCTGACATGGCACGACGCTCGTGGAGAGCGGAGGAAGTGAGAGTACGCGCGAGATTGAGAGCGAGAGCATCGGGGTGAGATTGGCGGAGGAGAGATAGGAGGGACTCGGCGTGGGAGCGGTGCTCGTTTGAGGAGGACATGAGGTGGGAGATTAGGATTTCAAATTGAGACGGGTCCGGGCCGAGGAGAAGGCCGAGTTGGAGGTGAGTTGAATCGGCGGCCATGGCGCAGATAATTAGGGTTTAATTGTTGAAGGAGAAGAAGAAGGAGGAGGAAGGCGGGAGAGAAACGGTGGTTATATTGATTGAAGAGTAAAAGAAATTAAGAGGGTTCGTGTTTTAGGGAAGGTTCAAAAGGGTGCTACCGTCAAGTTTGATATGGTACGGTTATCTACGTTGAGGAATAAGATTATGCCACGTCAGGTGGAAATTTAGATTGGGTCTGACAGATTTTTGCCGAAAAGCATTTTTGAGTGGAGATATTTTATATTATCCAAAAAGGTTTTTGCGTTCTAAAATATATAAATATAAAATCTCGTTTGCATTAAATTGATAATTTATTTATTTATTTTTTATAATATTTTTTTAAAAAAATTGAGTGTTAATTTATTTAACTAATAAAATTTCTTAAATGATATGATATTAGAGGTTGCATGAAATTAGAAAGCAGTTTAGTTTTTTTTTAGTTTAAAATAAATAAAAAATTCAATTCAATTCAACATTAATATATATTTTTTTTATAAAACTATATCATATGATAAAAAAAATAATTTAAGGCATATGTTAATTTATAATCTTTCATCTCTTGTCTTTTAGCGATTTTATTATAATAATAATTATTATTATAATAATTATTATTATTATTCTAACCATTGAAATGTGAGAATATATTACCACCGCTCTTAATAGTATCTTTAAAAAATCATGTTACTTAAAAAAAAAAATTAAATGATACAAAGTAAAATTTTTAGTCCACAACAATAATTTTGATTATGTTAATAGCAAAACTTATCAAAATATAGTAGTAAAAGTTGTATCTATGAATAAAATTATTAACTATTTATAATGATTAAACTATTCATCTTTTCTCTAACACTCTTATTTTTATTTTAAATAACAATATATTAGTATAAGATAATTTTATTTAAGTTTTGTAAGTTGAATATAATTTAGGGTTAATTTGAGATTATGGTGACTTATAAAATAATTTGTTATTGATGTATTAAAATATGTGCTTTTAAAGTAAATTTTTAAAAATAAAATGTATGTATTAGATAAATTTAAGCATTAAATGAGGAGAGAATGTATATGGATCATAATAGACATATAATCATTAATTTAAATTTTATGAAAATATAATTATTTTTTATTAAAGTGTTGATATTATAATAAAAAAAATAAAAATCACATTAAATATTTTCTTAAATTATTCGATAAGTTATTTAAAAAAAAAAAAGGTAACCTTTTCTTTATTTTAAAAAATAATTTAATAAAAAAATTACAGTCATATCACTATAATAAATTTTTTTTATTAAAAAAAATATTTAAAATAATAACAATTTGAAAAAATATAATAATAATTAATAGAACTCGTTGTTTAAACCATCCATATATTTTACTTTTTTAAAATATAACATATAATCTTATAAAAATTATTTGGACCCTGGTAATAATTAGTTTGTAGGCACTTTCCCACTTGGACTGACAAATATTTTGAGATGGGAGGGAAAGGAAATGCAGCAGCTGCAGCGGCACCTGAGGAATATGCTTTTAGCTTGCTTTCACATATCATCATCACGCATGACCCACTCAATTTGGCCCCACTTATTATGATGAATTCCACATAATATGCTTTGGTCACCTAAATCATTGTGGACCATCTGATCTTTCACTCAGTAATCATATTGATAGCTTTAGAATCCAACGGCTGTCAGCCACTACATACCAAAATTTATGTAAGTACCCTCAAGTTTGAGAAAAAATACAATTTCCCACTCAACAAGTGGTAGACTTCTCTACTTTAGCTGATGTCGTCGAGACTGACAATTTTTAATACCAACTGTCAATTAAACACAAATATAATATAAAATTTATGAATTTAAATTAAAATAAAATAATATAATTATTAAATAAATAATAAATTATTATATTATTAATACATAAATTTATTTATAATATAATTAATTATTATAATAATTATATTATGTTAACTTATTTATAATTTAATAAATTTATTTTTATATTTTTTATTTTTAAAAAATTGTAATTTTATTTATTTATTTTTAAAATATATTTAATTATATTTAAAATAAAATAATTAGTATTTGAAAAAAATATTATCATAAATATTATAAAAATATATAAATAAATAATATTAAATAAATAATACAATTATAACTTATTTAATTAATTAAGATTTCTATATATTTAGGATTAATTAAGATAAACTTTTAAAAAAATTACTATTAATATACATTTATTTTTTAAAATTTTCAATTTTTTTCTTTGGATCTATGATACTTCAACCATAACACAACTAGGTCCACTTTAGAAGATATAAAATATATGCAAGTGATAATTAATACTGAAAATGAATGTTTAATATAAATACAAAAGTTAACATAACAATTAGCATTAACACAATTTATAGATGCTGTTGCATTATGATAAAGATACAATTGTATGCTAAAAACGAACAATTATTACATACAAAAGTTGATAAATATTATTATTATTAATTATTTGATTTTTAATTTATCAAATAAAAATAAGAACATGTTGAGGGCTGTCATTTTTTTTTAATTTATTTGCAAAAACTCTTATCAAACCATACATAGGTAGAGTTGTAAAAATTAATAAATTGATTGTTATTATATAAAAAAAAAAAAAGTGGAAAAAATCACAAATTTATTGAAGTGTTAAATTTAAAACTAAAGCATTTAATACAATATAGATATCAACTTTCTTTTGAAATAGCAAAATAGATTTGATTGATTTTCGATTTTTGAATTTGTTTAATATTGTTATTTCGATATTTACTTATTTATTTTTAATAAAAAAA
>JAXCLQ010000006.1:13954182-13964647 GCA_035584115.1 Cedrela odorata | reverse complement strand
TGTCACAAAATATTTAAAACCATTATGAGATTCTAAAGGAGAAGTCCATAAATCAGAGTGTATAAGATCAAAAGTTTTATTATAACTAGTTTTCAAATGTACAAAAAAAAAAATTAGTTTGTTTTCCCAAATTACAAGCCCTACTTTGTTTAAAATCACTAAACTTAATATTTTGAATCATTCTACACAAAATGTTACTAGGAGGGTGTCTTAGTCTTGCATGCCAAAGTTTTTTAAGTCTACAGTCTTCTTCAACTCTAAGAGCTTGATTAGTTTTATTTAAAAAATATAAGCCATCTTGTAGATTTCCCTCACCAATCTTCTTCCCGGTTAGTACGTCCTGAAATATCACTTTATTAGGTTCAAAGATAACACAACAATTTAAGTCTTTTGTTATCTTACTAGCCGACAACAAATTTAATGAGAAATTTAGCATATAAAGGCCTTTTATTTTCTTAGATAAAACTTTAATGTCTCCTAATCCCTTAATTGGTATTTCATTACCATTGGTTATTGTCACATTTCTAAAGTTATTTAGGGTTTTTATTCTAGATGCTTTGTTTTTATTTCTAAATATATGATTAGTAGCACCTGAATCAATAACCCAAAGGTTAAAATTAAAATGTGACTTGGAAATCATACCTTGAGAGTAGCTTAGGAGATGATTCTGAAGTGGCTTTGCCAACTCCTCAAGGAGTTTTAAGTTACTGTTTTCGATTGCATTTTGAGCACATTGTGATAGTGCCTTTTCCTTATGGTTGTTGGCCTAAGATATAGAATAAGGTTTCAACATTTTTCTTTAGTATGACCTAACATCTTGTAATGGCCATGCTTCCAACATTTGTCATTGGGGTTGTGCATCCGTCCACATTTATCGCACTTAGCCTTGACTCTCACTCCTTGAACCATCATGCCTTCCTTGCTATCTATTAAACTACCTTTATTGACTTTAGTTGAGTTCCTATTCAAAATTTTTCTTTACATGTACTCTTTATTCACTTTGTTTACAACATCATCATAAAGAGGTAAAGGCTCAAATCTAAGAATGTGGTTCCTAAAATCATCGTAATTAGAACCAAAACCCATCCAATATGAGATCATAAGATCCTCGTTGACTCTTTTTTCTACTTTTTCAATATTGGTGGTATTTGGCCTTAAGGATTGGAGTTCATCTCATGCCTTCTTCATTTTGGTGTTATACTCTATCGGATCACTTCCTTCAAGGTTGATATTGTTAATGAAGTGCATTCTTATCAAGTTTCTTTAATGGCTAAATTGCCTCTTGATAGACTCCCAATATGCTTTAAAAGTTTCGGCTTTTGAGAATACACCTACCAAGGACGGTTCATGGAATTTAAAATCCATGTATACACCAAGTTGTTATTGTAACACCAATCTTTATATTCCTCACTTGACGTGTTTGTGGGCTTTGTGATACTTCTATGGACAAAGCCTAAAGCTCATTTTTCACTTAATCCTCTTTCAGCAAGATTGAGCCAAATTGAATAATTCTTTACAAGAAAAATGTGGTAAATTTCAAGGTGGTATTACCATCATTATCAACTTTTTTGAAGGAACTCTTGTTCTTGGTGCTGGATGACGAGCCATCATTTTTCATTTCTTAATTCGGCTTTGAAGGGGAATGTCTTAACGCACCAAGAACCAACAAGGAAGAAGATATGGAAGGTGGATTTAGGATCAAACTTACTCTGATACTATGTGAAAGAAAATATTGATAAAAGAATAAAAAAGTTTTTATTCTACTACTTTCATTTACAATAATATGTGTTTATATACATGAGTAACGGCTACTGCTCATAACGACTACCGTTTTCAACTGCTAGTTCACTGTTCAAACAACTAGTTGATTTGTCTTCTTGTATCTAGTTTCTCTAAATGCTTGTAATGGGCCTTGTAACTTGTATGAATGATCTTGGACCTTCTAAATGTGTTAATTGCTATAACTATCATTTTTAACATAAAATAACAAGCATTCAATGTAACATTTGTTAATAATGAATCAAGTTCTCTAACAAACCAAAGCACTTACTCTTAAGATATAGAAATTAACAAACATTTAATGTATCATTTGTTAACAATGAATCAAGCTTTCTAACAAATCAAAATATTTTTGAGAAATAGAATTCAGTTAATTGAAAGATTTTATATTGAAGAACAACTCAAAAGATAAAGGAATGAAAATTATAAACTCAACAAAACTTCACCCTAACCCCACTTACAAATTTAGAAATACATTGTAAAAAAAAAGAGATTAAATAAGGAAATAAAGATGTTAAGAGATACCAACTCCTTAATACAAGCACCTATTTATAGGAAAATACAAAGAATAAATGTTAAAGAATTTGGCTAAGGTTAGGTAAGTATTGGAAGACTTTCTTTCATACGTATTTGAATTTATTGGTCAATTCTTTAATGATATATTTAGAATGCCACTCTAACCAAAACATTAAAGTTATCGATATTTGTCTTAGCTTTTTATAACGTCATTATTCACCGCATTTTTTGTATTTTGGGAGATATAGCTCAAATACTGAAGCATGTTAGACTGGATTATGACTGCATTTCTGTTATGTTAAAGCCCATTTTAGATCACCTAAATGCTTGAACTGTTATGATTTTTGGCTTAAAATATTATGAAATGATAAGTCTATGATTCAATAATTCAAGAATTGCATAAGTTGGATCTCCAGATTTAGAGATATACTTATTATACAAAACCTACACAAAATCAATTATTTTTTATAAATCAGGCAAACTCTTATTTTGAATATTTAGATGCTTATTTTAGGAGAGTTAATGACATTCTTAAGTGTAAAATGATAATATAAACTCTTAATAAATATACACATTTAGTATTCATCAATATGAATTATTTAAAATAGAGCCACAAGAGTTCATTCATAATATGTACACAAGATTCATGAACATTGTTAATTCTCTCAAAACTCTAAAAAAAAAATCTTTACCAATAGCAAGTAAGTAAATTAGATTCTTAGATCTTTACCAAAAGAATGGAGAGCAAAAATAACAACTATTGAGGAAGTTAAGGATCTTAACACTATTTCTCTTGATAATCTCATTGAGTCACTTATGGATTATGAATATAAAATTTTTGATAACCGAGATATCGAGGATAATAAGAAGTAGAACATTGCATTCATATCATTCGTGCATAAAAGTGATGAGGATGAGAGTGAAAATAATGATAATGACATTGCCTTAATGGTAAAGAAGTTCAAAAGCTTTCTAAAGAACAAAAAGAACATTGGAAAGACAAATTTCAAAGATTCTTTAAGAGAAAACCAAAAGGTGAAAGAAAAAGAAAGAATCAAATCACATGCTATAAATGCAAAAAACTTAGACATGTCATAGCAGATTGTCCTCTTCTTAAGTATAAGAAGTTTGAGAAAAAGGCAATCGTGACAACATAGAATGATGAGGAAGAAAGTTCATTGGATGATGAAATCACCAACATGTGTTTCATGGTCATTAGTGATGATGAGGTAAGTGATCATGAACCAAATTACTTTTATGATGAATTGTTAGATGCTTTTGAAGAATTGCATGACAATTTTTAAAAATTAATTTCTAAAAATAAAACTCTTAATAAGAAATTTGATATTTTATCCGTTGAAGATTTAAAATTTAAATGAATTAAATGTGTCAAGGGTTCCTTAAAGAGATTCAAAATCTCAAAAAGGAATCAAGTGATTTAAACAATATTGTTTTAAAATTTTAAAAAGGACAAAATAACTTGGAAATTCTTTTAGGATCTAAAAAATGTGTTTTCGATAAAGATAGTATTGGATACAAGCCATATGCCAAACAAAAGTTTTACAAAAACTATTTTATAAAACCTTCTCCAAAAGTTAAAGTTAATGTAACTTGTAACTATTGTAATGTCTTTAGTAATCTAAGTCATAGATGTCCAATAAAAAAAATACATTTGGCTTCAACATGGTATGGGTTCCAAAAGGAATAAATACTAACACATAAGAACCTAAAAAAATTTGGGAATCGAAAACTTCAGCATGATTTTTCTGTGGTAGGTACCAAAGAGCAAGAAGTGGTTTTTTGATAGCGGTTATTTAAGACATATGACTGGAAACATATCTCTATTCTTAAGCTTTACAAAACATAAAGATAGAGAATATGTTACTTTTAGGGACAACGTTAAAGAAAAAATCATTGGCTTCAATAATGTGGTAAATGAAAGCTCTATTATAATTGAAAAAGTTTTAGTAGTTGATAATTTAAAGCATAATCTCCTTAGCATTAGCCAACTATGTGACAAAGGTTATAAAGTTGTTTTTAAACTTACATGTTGTATAATTAAAAGCATACTTAATGATCAAATCATTTTCGTTGGAATTAGAAATGAAAATATGTAAACTATTGATATTGATTGTGCGTCAAATTTTGATAATTGTTTTTTAGTTTTGATAATAATTGGTTAGAGCATAACAAACTAGGACATTTGAGTATGAATTTGTTTTCAGGAATCCTTAAAAAGGATCTTGTGAAAGGTTTTCTAAAAATTGAATTTGTGAAGGATAAAATATATGATGTATGTCAACAACCACAACCATAACATCTTTTAAAATCAAAATACATTTTTCCACTTCTAAACCTTTGGAACTTCTTCATATGAACTTATTTGGACTTTCTAGAATTGCAAGCCTAGGTGATAAACATTATGTATTTGTTATTGTGAAAGATTTTTCTAGATTTACATGGCTGTTATTTTTTGTTACAAAAGATGAGGTTGTATATGTCTTTTCAAAATTTTTAAGGAGGGTTTAAAATGAAAAATGAGTCACAATTATATGCATAAGAAGTGATCACGTGGGAAATTCAAAAATCATACATTTGCAAAGTTTTATGATGAGTATGGCATTAAGCATCAATTTTCAACTCGTAGTACTCCTTAACAAAATGGTTTAGTTAAGAGAAAAATAGGTTTCCTCAAGAAATAGTTAGGACAATACTTCCTGAAAATTCTTTACCACAATATTTATAGGCCGAAGCCATTAACAAAGCTTATTATGTTTTAAATCAAGTGTTAATAAGACATTCTCTCAATAAGATTCCTTTCAAGCTTCTGTATGATAGAAAACCTAATATTGGATATTTCAAAATTTTTTGTTCTAAATGCTTTATCTTAAATTCCAAGGATAATTTAGAAAAATTTAATTCAAAATCTGATATTAGAATTTTTCTTTGTTACTCAATGACTAGCAAATCTTATAGAATGTTTAGCTAATGCTTTATCTTAAATACTAAGAATAATTTTAGTTGTTAAGGAATCCATGCATGTCACTTTTAATGAAACTAATCAACTCTCTAAGAAGGAAAATTATTGTTAATATTGAAATTTTTAAGGAAATAGAAGACTTGCATGTTGGAGAGTCAAGCAAAATCACATCTAAATACACAGCTCAATAAGGAGAAAATGTGCCACAATAAGAGGAAATGACAAAGGATGATGATGAAGATGCTCATTCACTCCCCAAAGAGAGAAGATTTGTAAAATCTCATCTAAAAGATTTAATTATAGAAGATCCTTCTCATGGATAATTAGCCCTGAAGATGAAATCATTGGATTCGGATTTGAAAACTATCAATTAGGAAGAAAAATCGGCAAGAAAATGAAGGGTTAAGAGAAATTAGTCAACCGATTTTAGGAACCAATCGACTGAAAGGTCAGGAGAAACTTGTTGAAGAAAAAATGAAACTCATTTACTAGTTTCCCAAATTGGTCTACCGACAGAAAGGGTTTTTGAACCGGCTGACTGATTCCTTGAATAGGTCGACTGGTTTGTCGGGTACAAAACCCGCCCCTTAGTCCTCTTCTTCCCATTTTCTTCATCATCTCAAAACACAAACTTATTATCTTCATCTCTCCTCCAAAATTACCCATTTGTGAGTCCATTTTTCACCAAAATTCATCATTTAAACACTTTCTATCACATTTACACACTTTTTAACCAATCAAACTCATGATTTTGTGTATAAATTAATTTTTCCACTTTTAAACCCTAAAACTAGCAAATTTTTAGATTTAAAATTCCTTTACTTTAAACTAATTTTTCTCAAAATTGAACCTATGAAACACTTCCCCAATTCATTATCTAACTTTTAAACTGAACATTTGTCCATTTGAATACAAGAATCAAAAACCCTAATTTGGACTTTCTCTCTTTACTTGGCCAAATTTCGAATTACATTGGTGATCACTTCTTGAGCTATTTTACATCAAATTATGGCAAGTTCATCAAGGAAAAGGAAAGGAAATGATCTAATAACTAATGTAAGTGAGGTACGCCCTCAATCAAGATTTGATAGTTTTCTTTTTGATTAAAATGCACAAGTTAAGTCATTTGAAACTTCATTTAGTAAAAGAACTATAAATTTGGATAAACTAATTAATCCTATAGTATTAAGTAGGCAAGATTTGGAAAATATATTGCATGTACAAGGTTGGGGTCATTTGATTGATATTATATGGAGGTATATCCAAGATTGATGAGATTGTTTTATAATAATATTACATTTGATTATGATGATTGTGTGATTATCTCTAAAGTAAAAATGATCAAAATTGTTCTTGATTGCAATAAATTGAGTGCACTCTTTGGAATACCAAATAATGGAAATTAGTATTATAGTAAGACCAATTTTGTGGTTAGCTTGAGTTTAAACCAGAGTGAGGTCTATAAGATTATTAGTGATCCCAACTGTGAGCCAGACGAAGGATAAATGGTGCAAACCTAGAATTGTCCATTAGAAGCAAAGTTCTTGCTCATATTGTCTTGATAACTTTTCTACCAAAAGAAAGACATAAGGGAGATATAGGAAACATGGAAAAATTTCTAGTTTGAGCTATGTAATCATTCACCATAATTATCTAAATGGCATACAAGCAATTAAGAAATGGTGTTTGGGTTAGAAAAGATGCTTTGACATAAAGACCAACTGAAGCTTTCTCAAATTAAGAACAAATTCCTGATGAGACTGAGATCGTCTCCATGGAAACTCTGCAAATTCAATTATCTCCTTTACAAAAAGATATTCATAGTTTGCAAAATGATATGGTAACCGATTTCACAAGAATAGACAATAGAATGGATGGAATGCAAGGTGACATTGCAAAAATCCTACGACATCTTCACAACCAATCTGGAACATGTCCTCCATGAACATTAAACACTTGGTTTTTGTTATATTTTCATGTCTTTTGATGGCAAAATAGTACTTTGAAATAGTTATGGTTTGTAATGGCTTGCACTTTGAACTTTATGGTTTAAACTTTGAACTGATGTTTAGCTTAACATTCAGCTTAATGTTTTATTATTGTGGAATTGTTATTCTTATGCTTAACATTTTCTTTTGTGTACTTCATGAATATTTTGATGCTTATTTTTAAAACAATATGATTATATTCTTTTTTATGATGCCAAATGGAAAGAAATGTTGTTGATTATCATTATCATGTATTGGTATCAGAAGTATTGTTGGTTATTATTGATAGGAGGAGAAATATTACTATCCATAGGGGAAGAAATATTGTTTTAGATTTGGGAAGAAAATAATATTGATATAATATTCTTTTATGTGTCAAAAAGAGAGCATATGGAGTATATGAGGATGAGATTATTACATGGATATAGAAGTGTTTCTTTTCTTAGCTTATAGTATTATTATTATTATTATTATTTTGTAGGGGGAGTTTTATATAAATTCAAAGGGGGAGTATTTCTTCATTTTCAAGAAAATCCCTAAATGGATCAAATATTTTGTTATCATCAAAAAATGGGAGATTGTTGATCTTAGTGTTATACAAACTCATATTTTGATGATAATAAAATATGTCAATTCAATTAAGCAAATGAACAAGGAAGCATCAAGAACTCAAATTAAATAATCAAGATATAAGTTAAAGATATTTATTCTTAAATCTTAGAAAATATGCTTGTACGTATATATTTGTTATAAGTTTGTAAGATGATTTGATTTTTGCAAAACATACTTTTAAAGTAACAACTGCTCCGAAAAAGTGAAGATGATTGTTATGTTGGAATGACTGACAAAAAAGTGATTGGTTTCATTTGTCTCCACCTCTAGATGGTGGCTTCCACCACTTTCAATTTATAAAATATTTAAATTTTGACAATATTATACATATGTTATTATATTAAAAAATAAACAAACACTTTCATGTATTTGATGAATTATAGGTGGTGGCGTATGTTTAGTATACATGTGTAACATTTCATAGACTATATATATAGAAATTCATCAGCTCAAATCCATTCCATTTTATTAACAGTGTAATACTATCAAATATCAATTATGTTTCTTTATTGTATTTTATTTACTCATAGTAAAATATCACTTGAGTTTTTGTTACTATCTTTTATTTGTATTTTAACTTAATATTTACAACACGTTATCAGCACGATATTGCCTATTAAAAATGTCAAGTCTTACAAATTTGTAAATTCTCACTCTTGATTTATTGAGATATAATTATCTTTTATGGTTTATTGGTGCAAAGATGCATCTCTAAGCTCTAGACCTAGAAGGCACAATAAAGGAAAACTAATTTATTTTTGAATTTTTAAATTTTTTGATCCCTCCACTTTTACATTTTATTAGTTTTAGTTTAATAAATAAAATTATTAATTGTTAAATTGAAAACTAATTCTTTTTAAAAATTTTAAATTTAATTTATTAATCCCTCCACATTTGCATTTTATTAATTTTAGTTTAATAAATAAAATTTTTAATTTTTAATTTTAAAACTTTTTTGAGTAATTTTTATCTTATTTTTTCATACAATTCTCTATTTATTTTAATCTGACTTTATTTATTAATGTGCAAATAAAATAAATTTTGTAAATTTAATTTCAATAATGATATCTTATATGCATTTTGTTATTCTTTCCTAGGTATGGTTAATGAGGTTTTTACGGTAACTATTGAATATGGAGGATTATGGTAGACATCCTCTATAATGACCGAAATTTTTGTAATTGTTATAATAAAGATTTGGTGATTGGAATATATTTTCCGAATATAAAGGATAAACAATTTGAAATTTTAGTTATGAATTTGAATTATTATAAATTTCAATTTGGGATTATGAAATAGAATGTAAAAACAAGTTTGTTTAATTAATACTTTTGGGCTATTTAAATGACAATTAGGTTTAGAAAACTTAAATGTAAAATTAAGCCCACAATTTCAAGCCCACATGATAAATGAAATATAAGCCCAATCCAAGCCTAAAATATAGTGTTTATTTTGGTCTAGAATTTTCTTTATTTTTGGAAAAGAAAATGGAAAGCATGGATATAATGGTCATTCTTACATGGATATAATGGTCATTCTTGCAAAGACAAAATGGTCATTTCTAGTCTTTCTTTTAGTTCTAGAAAAATCAAGACAAAGAGAAAAACTGGGGAGGAAACAGATGCACAAAAAAAAATGGAGAGAAAAAAGAATAAGAGAGAGACGGGAAAGAGAGAAAGAATGAAGAGCAAATGGAGAAGAAGGGGAGGAAGATTAGTTCTTGAATCAAACGATATAGATAAATCAGCAATTGATAGCAACCATGGATCCCAAAGTGCAAAACGCTCATGCGCACTCTCTCTAACCGATTGATTATCACAACTATTCTAAATCACCATGTGTTATGGTTACCGGCGATCTGCGCCACTTAATCCTTTTAGTAACCCTCGAGCTCGTCGAACGGCAGAAGAGAATGCGTTGGTGGTGGAAGACTTGCATGGCTGCCTAGCCAAAGCTTGAGATGCCGAGCTCAATTGTCATCTCGAGGAGATGAAACAACTCCTGTTTGTTATAGAAATCTTAGAGACTTACCTTAAACGGCAGTTTTGCGAACGGCAAAAGCACTCAGAGTAGCTTTTCTCTATCTTCCCACAAAAATAGGAATCATTTGCTGGTAATTTTAACTAATAAATTGTTAATATGATTGTCGTGAATGTTGTTTATGTGTTGTTTGTAATGTTTGATGTCCAAGAAGAAAATTACTACTAGTGACATAAAAAAAATTGTTTATTTTATGTGATTGATGATCCTAGTTAAAAATCTCAGTAATTTTAGTAGTTTTTTAGATGAAATTATTTCTTTATTAGTTAATTTTTATTGGTAAGTGCAAATGATAAACTAAAGTAGGTAGCTGATTGTCACGACTGCAAATTTCAGCATAACAATAATACATAAATACAAGTGCATGTGACACAATGGGAGACCATAAATTAAATTTTAAAAATTTGTATTAAAGAATAATACAAGTTTATAATAGATATATATACTTAAAATGCATGAGTTGTGTTTTAAGTTGTAAAGTGTTAAGTGAAATAAAATAAATAAAATAACTTAAACCGTACATGTATATATATATATATATACATATATA
>JAXCLQ010000006.1:13930278-13949772 GCA_035584115.1 Cedrela odorata | reverse complement strand
ATGGATGTATATTTTGTGAAGACTAAAAAGAATTACCCTCAACAATTTTAACCGTTAATTGATTAGCCAAAATTATAAAATGACTAAAATAACATTATTTTTCTATATTTGATAAATAAAAATAAAATTTTATGATTGAAACCTTGTATAAAACACATCAAATAGAAAAAATATAAAGTATACTAAAATTTAAATATAAAACATATGAAGTACAAAAATATAACAAAAAATATATAATATATTGAAATTTAGATTTAACACATTGAAATTTTATTTATAAAATGTAATAAAATTTAGCTTTATTTATAAATATATAAATTGTATTAAAATTTAAATATAAAATACATAAATACAAAAATATAATAAAAAACTATTTGATTCGAGATAAAACATATTGAAATTTATATTAAATTTTTTATATTTATGTATTTTGTATTAGATACATTTTATATTTAAATTTCAATGCGTTTCATTTTTTTTCAAATAAAGTAAAATTTAATTACATTTTATAAGCAAAATTTCAGTACATTATATATAAATTTTAATATGTTTTATATTTGTTTGTTATATTTTTATATTTGATACGTTTTAAATTTAAATTTCAGTACGCTTTTTTTTTTTTAATTTGATACATTTTATACTAGGTTTCAATCATAATATTTTGTTTGTATTTACTAAATATAGAAAAAGAATGTTATTTTAATTATTTTACAATTTTGATTAGTTAATTAGCAATCAAAATTGCTGAGGATTGTTTTCGGTTAGTTTTCACAAAATATACATTTAAGTGTGATTTTTTTAAGTTTGAGAAGATGTATGTGAAAATACTATGTAAGGTTATTTTAATCATTTCTTAAGTTGTTAGTCAATTAACAGTCAAATATAAAGATTTTATTGTTTAGTTAACAAGTACTTTCTGTTAATTTTTATAAAATGTGTATTTATGTGTTATTTCGCCAAAATTTAAGAGAGAGAATTGAAAATACTCCATATATTTATGAAATTATTTTTTGAAATAAAGGTTTATATCATATACTTCCCCTAAATTTTGTAATAATTTTATTTTAGGACAATTTTGTGGAATGATACACTTACTCCCCTCTATGTTACTTTAACTGTAAGTTAACAAATTAAAATGACATATCTATCACTGATTTGTTTATTATTTATAAGCAAAACTCTACTTTACTTATCTTTATTTAATTTTTAGAGTTTATTAGGTATACTTTTTAAAACAAATAAAACAATATGTTATTAAAAAAAAATATTAGTTATATATATATATATATATATTAATTATATAACAAATTAAATTAAAATTATTTATTAGTCCTTACGAGATTCATAATCTATATTAAAAATAATAATTTTATTATAAAATTATTCAAATGGTGTTAACTAATAATAATAATAAGTACATTGAAATATTCTAATTTTTATTATTTAGAGTATTTTTATAGTACAATAATACTATTGTAAGATTTTATTTAAATAATATAATAAGATATTAATGGTATTTATTTTAAGTTAATTAAAATTTTATATTCTTAAAATTTTAGAGTATACATTAACCTGATATAAATAAATTAACATACTCTAAAAATTAAATAAAAATGAGTAAATTAGAGTTTTACTTATAAATAATAAATAAATTAGAAATATATTTGTTTAGGAAATGACTCGAGATATGGATGAAGCTCATTGGGTTGTGGGCCAATAAAATAGTGATACAGTGCTTAGGCTAAAGCTCCACAAAGGATGGTTGAAATCCAGAGTTAATTTGAGCTCAAAGGGTACTAATCGAAGAATAGTAAAGATCTTGAGTATGGTAAAATCTAAGACCTTCCAAGATTAATAAAAGGTCTCAGACCTCAATATAAAATCCAAGATCTTCTTTAGCTATAAGGGTCTCGGGTACGACATAATAAAAGTCTCAGGCATACCACCAAACCCGATGCTATTTTAAGTTAATGAAAAAGGTCTCAAGCGAAAGACATTCAAGATCTCTCAGCATTTGCATATCGCTAAAAGATTCAAGTTCTTTTTAGATTTTTTCATAATATGGATCCATTACCTAGTCGATATACTCTGCAAATAGAGTTCAAGATCCCGCAATTTCTAAAATATCAATGCTTATAAAATTAAATTTTTGCAAATCCCAAAAATTTGAATATGTTTGGGATTATGATTTCCAGACTCTATAGAATCCTAATAAGTTTAATAGACTTAGCAAGAAGCAACATATAAAAGATAGCCAAGGGCAACTAAGTACGCATGGACACATTAACCTAACTTTGCATAAGTTAAGGTTGTCATTGTCTTCTTTCTCTCTCAAACACTAAAAAGTAGAACCCTAATTTAAGTATCAGAAGGTTTTCGGCGGACCACCAGCTTTACCCCCTAAATCTTGTTGTGATCTCAGATGGAACTACATCCAAGTGAACGAAGAAGATTACCGCTGGTACACAAAGCTCCTAAAAGGATTTTTATTGCATCAACTTATGGTGCCATATGTGGAAAACTTGAACAAAAAGAAAAAAACAACATCAATCAAAAGAAAAGTCATGGCAATTACATGAACTTATGCAACCAGAAATCAAATAACGACAAGAGAGAATCCAGTAGGAAATCCCCTTAAGGCGACAATGGTAGCTAACCAAGATGGTAATAATCAACAATCACTCTTTGAAGGCTTAATTCGCAATTCGGAAGCTTCATCCTCGCATCAAAATTCCTTCAACCCAAGAGATGCAAAAACCACCCGGTAGGTTCAAAGGTTGGCTGACAGCAAAAGATAACATATAGAAAAAAAATGCCAAATTTAAACATTGGCAGAAAAGTTGCAAAGATGAAAAGAATACTTCAAGGCAGTTATCTCGAGCTAAAAATGCCTACACCATTGAAGGTAGTTGAAATGAGCATTCCGGACATCCTATATATCAATGATCGCGAAGTGAATTCCCTTCAAAATTGTAACGAGATGTATTTATTTTCATAACAACTATAATACAATTTTAGTGATTAGAATGAAAATTTTTTAAATTTAAAGAGTTAATAATTTAGATAATGAGCTTGATTTAAATGAGCCAATATGCTAATTCATGACAAATAAAATAAATTTCTTGTTATTAATTTGGGATTTAATAAAATTAAATTATATTTTAATGGCCTTAAACCATTATATAGCTAATTCAAGCCCATTAACTTTTGTAAATGGGGCCCCATTCCTGGAAAGTTCTACATGTATCTACTTAATTCAAGAAATAACAAGAAAATAAAAGAAGAGAAGAGAAGAGAAAGAAAGAAACGACCAATAGGAAAAGAGAGAAAGAAATAAAGGACAAAAAAGAAAAAAGGGAAAAAAAGGAAGAAAGAAAAAAAAGAGAGGAAGTAAAGAAAAAAAGTAAAGGGAAAAAGGTGAACAGGTGAGTTAATTTATTAATTTTAATTTATAGAATTTTATGTGGATTTTGTTATTATATTGTAAACTTAAATTTTTATGTTAAGGTTTAGTTAAGAAATTGATTTATGGATTAATGATATATGTTTTTTTTTTAAACCCTAAAGTTGATATTAAACATTAAATTTTCTTATTTGAAGGTTGTAAAAATTTGAATTGATTAAGTGTGATATGGCAGTGTTTTGGTATATAAAAATGTGAAATTAAGATGTAATAATACATGGATATAGTGGCTGAATTTTGTTGAATTATAGGACAATGAATTAGCATGTGAACAATGTGCATTTTGGTTATCGAAAATTATTGACAGGGTTTAGTGTTTTGCATGTAAAATGAGTTCAAAACCTTTAATTAACGATCCGTAAAATTTTATGGGAACTAGACACAATAAAGAATAATATAGTTAAAAATTAAATTATTTTATACAAAGATAAATTCCCAATAATGTTCATAAGTCAGCTGCTCTGTTGTGGAATTTTGTTGGAGCATTATATGTTAATATTGACTTTGAATTTGAAACTAAATTCAAAAGACTATACTAATTGGTGAAATTACTTACCTATATAATATATTAATGTATTTGAGTATTAGTCATGGCTTAGTTGCTATTGAAAGCTTAAGAGACACTCCAAGGGTACTCAAACCTAAAATTGTCCCTTACCTGTGCAGTTTTTAATGAATCACTTATAATTTGAGTTTTAGGACTCGTAAAAAGACACATAAACTAGATTTATAAGGTATAATCCTATCAAAATTTTAGTTTAGGATCTGATCCCAATTAATTATAGTAGAATTTCAAAGTCAGTCCATGTTCAGTGATATATTACTTAAAATAATTAGAATTGAATTTGCAATTCTCTGATTTAGGTAACTTTGATTCGAGTTCCGTAAAATCTGTGGAAATCCTAAACATCCTAATTTTCTATTGGTGTTCATTGTTTATGCATAACATATTTATTCATTTATAAAATAAATATACAACATTGTAAGTTTTAACGAAAAATATTTATTTGTAGATCGTCGACAGGATTAACCACCAGCTACCCCGTGATTTAGTTTGATCAAGCTTTAATCAGTAAGTGGATGTTTTATTTTTCTAAAATATTGTTTGAGCATAATATTTAAAATATAAATATTTTGGGAATTGTTTTGAATTGTTTAACTATGGTTGAATATATTTATTTGTGGATTTATGGATTCATGATTATTTTGAAATGTTGATGATTAATTAAATTTTATATGAATTTTTTTTAATTCATGATTTAAGACATAAATTTTGAAAAAGAATATTGATATACATCCATGATATTTGTAAAATGGTTTGGTTTATAATTTTAAAGCATAATGATGAATTTGTTTTGAGATATGAGCTAGAGATAAACCATGTGTACATGAGTAGATAAAGATTCAGGGCTTCTATGACCCCTTATCTCATATATATATTCTGGCTGACTGTGACACATTACGAGCTAAGACTAGACCTATAGAGATTGCTGATTTATGATGATATAGTTTTTAAATTGATTTTATTACAATAGAATCTAAACATAATTTTAATTTCAGTTTTGAATTGAATTTATTTATAGTATAATTTGGCCTTCCTAATATTTATGTATTCTTGTTTTATAGTATTTACTTACTAGGCCTTCTAGGATTCACCCTCCACCCTTCACTCTCCATTTTTATTTTTAGATTTGATCCCTGGTGAGCCAATTCAATCCCTTGAAGACATAGACAGAGAGGAAGATATACACTGCAATAGGGTTGCACATTTTACTCCAGGACCTTATTTCCCCGAGACCTTAACCCCATTTGGGAAAAAAATTTTGGGGAAAAATGGAAAAATAGGTGGGGATGGGGATGATTTTCATCCCCAAATTGAAATGGGGAAGGGGATAAGGAGACCTCACGCCATCCCCGTTTCCCTATTTCCCCCAAAAAAATATTTTTAATTTTTTTATTATTTGAAAACTTAACTATATAAACCTCATTTTTTTTAAAACCTTAAATCTAAATCATGTCCTCATATAATGAAGTATTTGTGTTACTTTTGTTATGAAATTTTTACTTTATTTTGTAATGAATTTTCTTTTGTATTTATAATGCTATAATAGATTTTATCTTATATTGATAATAAAATATTTTTTTTATTTGAAAATTTTAGTAAAATATAGAAATAGGAAAATTGGGGAAAGAAAACAAGGAAAATAGGGAACTGGGGTTGGGGATGGAGATGCCTCCCCCTAAAATCCTCCATCCCCGTTTTCCCCCAAATGGATAATGAGCGGGGATGGGGGAGGGTAGGGGAAGTGAGGATGGGGAGACCTACATCTAGCCTTATTTTCCCAATGTGCAACACTACACTGCAATCATTAGGGCATTTGAGTCCATTATGTATAGAGTGCCATATATGTTACATACATAGTAATAATTTTAAAGAGTCATGCATAAACTTTAGCGTGTATTGTATTATAACAGATGTTGTAGAATGTTTATTAATTATATATATTTCACGGTTGGGCATATCGCCTTTTTACATTCCATACATGAGTATGATATTATTATTCACATATGAGAATAGTATATACTTTAGATAGACATATAGAGATTTAGGGTGATGGTAGATTCTGTCACCTGTCAGTAATATTTTTGGATTTGGGATGTTAAAAAAATACTACCAAAAAGAGGTATACCGCCACAGAAAAAGGAAAGAAATGTTATCCTCTAAAAAAAGCTAAAAAATGACGATGCTACTTTCAGATTTATTGATGAACCTAGCCCTAAATCCCAATGCTCCCAAATGACGTGGCAATAATACATAAACAATGGCTAAAAAACAGTTTGAGTCCAGAAGACATGAGGACATTCCTTAATTGAAAATGTTAAAAAGAGAAAGAGGACTCTGAACGAAACTCATCTCGGGGAAGGGAACATAGGGAACGTGATGAAAAGGTTGATAACCTGGAAGCTTACGTCAGGAGGTTAGTTGAGGAGCTAGAGGAACAGCGGGACGAGATTGAAGAAGGAATGATGAACTAGTATCTCGTTTAAAGTTGTATCCGAAATTCCTTTTCTCCTGGAGGATCCTAAGCCTTGTTCTTTCCAAAAAGTTCAAGATGCCCTAGAAAATTTCCTTCAAGGAAAAAACTGATTCATCCTTGCATATGAATTTCTTTAGGAAAATGATGTTAATACAAAGGCTAAGCGAATCTCAAATGTGTACCTTGTTCCCATTAACATTAGAAGGGCAAGCAAAGAAGTGGTTCACAAGTCTAACCCTTAATAGCATCCATAGCTTCGACCAATTATAAAAGGTGTTCATCAACGAGTTTAGATGGGGAATTGCTAGCTTTAAAACCCCGAGTTTATTCTTGCTAACGAAACAAAGAGATAAAGAAAGCTTCAAGAATTTCGTCAAAAGCTATCATGATGAAATGATAGAGTTGGGAGCGTGTCATCACTCCCTAATATTGAAAGGTCTCACGAGAGGTCTACAAGTAGACCGAGGAAGGTACGTAATACGAAAATCTTCCATTACTACCTATGAAGCGGCTTAAAGAAAATTATTGGATGAAATCAAAATCGAAGACTATGTCATCCTCAACTGAAGGAGGAAAGGGCTTTAAGATCGACATCACGTGACGAAATGTGAACCTCAAAGTCAGATACTAGGACGAGACAAGATGATAGGAGGAATTTTTGAGACTTCAATAGAAAAATAAACTGAATACTAGAGCAAACCAGGAAGAGGAATATGAGGGATTACTTCCCACCAAAATGACAACATTTACCAAGAAGAGATGACACGAGAAGGGCGGCCCAAGTCTAAAAAGAAAGGATCTTCACCCCGTTAAATGCTCCCTCTCGCGAATCCTCTAAAAAATCAAAAGACGAGAAACTCTGCTGATGGGGCCTTACACTATGAAAGCAAAACTGAGCATAAACACAAAAAATAAGTTCTACTAGTTTCACCAGAGCGCCGAACACCTGACGGATGAATGCTTCAACCTCAAAGAATATATTGAAGTCATTGTCAGAAATAATTACCTAACTGATTTTGTGGTGAATGATAAGGGAAGACTTGACACCCCAAAAGAAAGGACTGAACGAACAAAGACATATGAACATCAAGCGATGGTAATCTCCAAAGGGATTACATTGGCAAAAAAACTCGAATAAAGCAAGAAAGAACTATTTAAAGTATTCTCTACATAATTTGCCTCGGATGCTCATGTTATAAATATGAAAGCCAAGAAGAAGTAAAAGGTGGCCTTAGTCTTGATTATGTTTACAAATGAAGTTGAGGTCAGAATACACTACTCACACGATGATACTTTGGTAATAACCTTGTTAATGAGAACGGCTTAGGTCGGCCGGATATTGGTAGACACGAGAAGTTCAACCAATATCATTTTCAAGGAAACCTTAGATTCCTTGGGAATTGAAGACTTGAGACTAGCTGAAATAGCTCTCTATGGTTTCAGCGAATCATGCATTTACTCGTTGGGCATAGTACAACTACCTATCACCATAGAAGAAAAACCCTATCAGAAAACCACGATGGTTGAGTTCCAGGTAATCGATCATAAGATGTCTTACACCATGATTATTGGAAGACTTTTTCTTAAGTCTACAAGGGCAGTGAAAAGCATCCATTATGTGAAGTTGAAGTTCAGAGCGAGTGAAGGCATTTACATCGTTAGAGGAAGTCAAAAGGAAGCTCGAGCATACTTTACCACCTCGTCGAAAAGATCTTATTGTCTGTCGAAATGTCCATAGGGGAGAAATCTTAGGGACCGATAACGAGAACCTAGAACAAGGATGAATAATGAAAAACTTAGGCAAAGAAATCAGTCAGGGTAACATGCCATCAATGATAGAGCCAATGAAAGAATTAGAATATGTTATCCTGAACAAAGAAACTCCGCAAAAAACAGTCAAAATCTGTTCTCACCTCCCTAAAGAACATAAAACGGTGCTCATTGACATTTTGAGGTAGCATATGCATATGTTTGCATAGACACATGAAGACATGCCAGGAATTGATTATCAAGTAATCTCCTATCGGCTTGCGGTTAATCCCAAGTATAAACCTGTGAAATAGAATAAGCGACTGTTCAATGCCAAACGTAGGGAAACAGTGCATAACAAAGTAGAAAAATTGATGAAAGTGAAATTCATCAAGGAAATACATTATCTAGAGTGAGTGTCGAATGTAGTTATAGTGAAAAAGGCTAATAGAAAATAGATAATGTACGTGGACTTCACGTACTTGAATAAAACTTGTCCAAAAGATAGTTTTTTACTCTAAAATATAAAACATATTAAAATTTATATATAGCGTATTGAAAAGTTTGTCCAATAAAGCTTGTCCAAAAGATATCTCAGAAACAATCCGAGATATTGATAAAGCCCACTGGGCTATAGGCCAGTAAAAGGGTGATACAGTACTCAGGCTGAAACTCTACAAAGGAAGGGTGAAATCCAGAGTTAATTTGAGCCTAGTAGGTCATAACCGAAGAATGGCAAGGACCTTAAGTACGGTAAAATCTGAAACATTCCAAGATTAATAAAATATCTCAGACCCGACATGAAATTCTGAGATCTCCTTTGACTATGAGGGTTTCAGATACGACATGGTAAAGGTCTCGGGCATACCACCAAATCTAAGGCTATTTTAAGTTAACGAAGAAAGTCTTAGACAAAAGATATTTGAAATCTCTCAACAATTAGGTATTTTTAAAAGATTCAAGTTTTTTTTGAATTTTTTTAAAATAGGGATCTATGACATACTAGATGTATTCTACAAATAGACCTCAAGATTCTACAATTTTCGGAATACATGTGCTTATAAAATTAAATTTTTACGATCTTCGAAATTTGAATACGTTTGGGATTATAATTTTTAGATTCTATAAAATTCTAATAAGTTTGATAGACTTAGTAAGAAGCGACTTATAAAAGGTAGTTAAGGGCAACCAGGTACACATAGACACATTAATCTAATTTTACCTAAGTTGAGACTGTCATTGTCTTCTTTCTTTCTCAAACACTAAAAAATAAAATCATAATTTAAGTATTATAGGATTTTCCCTGAACCATTGGCTTTACTTTTTAAATTTTATTATAAAATAGAACTATATCCAAACGGAAGAAGAAGATTATCACTAGTGCAGAGTGCAGAGAACTCCTAAAAGAATTTTTGCTATGTTAATAATATTTATTTTTTAATTAATTAACTTATAATTAAAGTAACATATATTATTTTTACAAAATTTATCATTAATTATATAACCCGATGGAGCTACGACTCTTTACAAATTGTAAAATAGATTTTTTTTTTTATTTTGGATTTTGAAATAGGTTTTTATTATATTCGATATTTTACTGTTTAAAAAAATTTAAATATATAAGCTAACTGACCAAAACTGAAATAAGATGGGAAATGTGGTGGGACCCACTTTGTGGATAAGGTCTAATTAACCTTATCCAAGACCAAAATAGTAATTTTTTCAATCTTAATACCTAAGGAAAATTTGGGAGTAACTGAGACCAACCACAGATACCATCATCAACTGACGTGGCATTCTCTTTTAACCTGTAAGGTCCTACTTCATTTCATAAGCAATCCTGACCGCAAACCTGGCACATACGTGTCAATCAGATAGGACTGTCATCTCCCCAACACAATAGTGGTACAGCAAAATTGAACTTGGTTCATATATTTACACGTGTTTAAATTTTTTCTTTCTTTTCTTTTTTTAATTTTTTTAATAGAAGTTATTTTTCAATTTTTATTACAAACTAATAAATCTGCCAAAAATAGGTTTTCTGTGCACCGTAGATCTGGCGGCGGGATATAGAGAGCCGCCCACCCAATAAAAAATCATTAAAAAAAATTCACAGGACCATTACCATTACCATTTTCACGATGGCTTACATGTAAATAATTAATGTGTGTGCGTATATATATATATATATAGAGAGAGAGAGAGAGAGTTAACATAAAAATAAAATAAATATATATATATATATATTCTTCTATTAATATATTATATATTTAGATAATACTTTAAAAAAAAAAAAAAACAAGATGAGTATTTAATATAAAGGGAATTCCGTTTAAATTATGTGTTATCAATCAAGTTTTTATTTATATAATCCGATTGATATTTTGTTATCTCATAATATAATTTCATGCACATTACATTAATTAGGTACAACGACGTTATAAAAAATTATAGTTATATCATGTACTTCAATTTACATTATTGATATTTTTATTCCCCACCTCGATGATAGACCATAGAATATTCAAACAAGTAGGGTCCTCTGCTACCCTTTTTGTCAGCGTCATTTTTATTTTACTTCCTCGATGCTTCTTCTCCAAACGCACCTCCTCCCCCACTTTCTTCCCTAATAACCCTAAAATTTTCTACACCAATTCGTTATCCAGCAAGAAACCAAACCCTGGAAACAGAGCAACATCCATCAAATTCCAAATATCAACAACAAGAGAGAAACTAATTAATTAATCATAGTCATGAGAAACCCATCATTGTCGTCCGGTTCCAAAACGCCTTGTTGTAGCAAGGTGGGTATAAAGAAAGGGCCATGGACGCCGGAGGAAGACGAAGTCTTATCCAATTATATCAAGAGAGAAGGCCAAGGACGGTGGCGAACGCTGCCAAAGCGTGCTGGATTGCTCCGTTGTGGCAAGAGTTGTCGTCTCAGGTGGATGAATTATCTCCGCCCGTGTGTAAAGCGTGGACGCATAGCTCCCGACGAAGAGGATCTCATTCTTCGCCTTCACCGGTTGCTCGGTAACAGGTAATAGACTCCATCAAAATTATGTTATGGCCTGTTTTATCCCTCTTTTCAATCCCCCCGCTCTCCAAGATCAACTAATAATTTATATTTTGGGCTCATTTCTGAGGATTCATCCTGCTGCATCGCTGGTTTTTGTTAACACAAGCATGTAGAGAGAAATATTAACTTATTTTGATGAATCATATTGTTTCCGAACCTTTCCAAATATTTAGGAATCGAGGTGATTAGCCACTGTTAAATTAGGGTTCTATCTTTTTCCCCTGATTTCCAATTTGATGTCAGTTCTAAGATCAACTACAACTATATATTTTCTGTGTCTAGGGTTTCAATGTCTTGCACCTCTCTGTTTAAGTATTTTTCGATTTATAACTTTTGACTTTTATTTGTAAATAGTGTTTGAATTTTTCTTTTTTCTTTTTCCCTCCAATCTCAGGTGGTCTTTGATAGCGGGAAGAATTCCGGGACGAACTGACAATGAGATAAAGAATTATTGGAATACCCATCTAAGCAAGAAGCTGATTAAACAAGGAATTGATCCAAGAACCCATAAGCCATTAAACCTGATTCCTTCTTCCTCAGGAATTTATGGACATGATCACGATCTCCATCCTCTTCCATCAAGTTCAAACCCTAACCCTAATCCTCCTCCTTTAGAAATGGAAGAAACCGGTGGCAGCCATCAAACAACAGATTTCACAACAAACCCTTATCAAAATCATGAAGCTATCATCAATAACGATATCACAATCGATGGTTTTATAATGGACTTATTACCAAGTGGCCGCCATGGACACAACAACCACGAAGATTATATCGGAAACTACAACGAGGATACGTTCTCTTCATTTTTCGATTCCCTGATCAATGATAACATGTTTATGAATCAGCAACAGCTCCCGCCAACGCCGTCGCCCCAGCAGCCCCCTTACATGGTTGCCTCATCAACCCACCACCCTCTTGTTTCGTCTGCACAGACAAACTTCAACCAAGGTGCCATTAATTGGGAAGCTGAGATCGTATCTACAATGGTGGCTTTAGGTGATAACGAACAAAGCACTGCAGCCTTTAATAATCACCTTGCATAAAGCTGCATATATAATCGATCTGAGTACGTACAAGAATATTAAATAACATACATAATTATACATAGGTTTGATTATAATGTTATGTTTGTGACGATTATTTGTTTTCGTTCTACCTCTTTTACTTTCCATATATTGTTCTTGTGAAAATTTATTTTGTTTGCGTTGTTGTTTCAATACTTTTATATTATAAGTGTGAATATTTGTATGAATATGAGTAGTTTAATCTTTTTATTTTTTAGTTTTGAAATATCGTACAACAAAATTAAGCTAAAGAATTAATTTGCTGACCATGCTTGCATGCACGGAAGACAATACAATTTTCAAATTAATTACAACCCATAAGTTAATGCAAGCTCATCATCAGCATGGCCAGCCATATACTGCGTTGTTATTTTATTTTAATTTTAATTTCTTTCATTACATATCTTGTGTGAACAGATTGTTTTATTGGTTACAGTTTCTTTATATTTCAACCCTTTTAACACTTTTTATTAATATGCTTGTTTGATTGATTACATATAACTATTGAAAAGTAAACAAAAAATGGGACAATGATTCATGCACATTAATTATTTTTAATCATGCATGATCTATTTATGCAATTAGCTATATATCTAAATCTTTTTTCACTTCTTTCCATGCGTATTTACATTAAAAATTTAACATATAGCCAACTGAAAGTTTCTGGTCTGTATAAGCAAGATTGATTCTTCTCTTTCTTAGTATCAAACTTTTATTATTTTTTTTTTTAAATATTACTCCTATGCTTTTTCAAGTGTTGAAAATGCAAAAATGGGCATCAGAGTTTGTGACAAATGGGAGATGTAAATAAATAAGGGGTTTTGAAATATTTAAATTTGTTCAAACTTCTTATTTATTTTAGTAATACTATATTTTTCAAATATTATTTTTAAAAAATTTCATCTCAATATATATATATATATTAAAATAATTTTTAAAATAATTTATCACATTATTTTATCGTTTAAATATCAAAATTTATTGTGACAACTCATAAATCCTAAATCGTATGAAATTTTAACACATCAAAAGAATTTCATTGAAACCTTTATTTTATTTTAAATTAAAAGTCATTTTAAACAATCAAATAATATTGTGATTGTTGATGCAGCAAAAATCTCTTCTGTGAATCTTGTACACCAGCTATGATCTTCCTCTTCTTCTACTCGACCTACAATCACAATCAATAACTATGGAATAAAAAGTTGGTTGTTTGGCAAAAACTTTCCGATGTTTAAGTCAGGGTTTTACTTTTTAATATGAGAAAGAAAGAGAGCTAAGGAGAATATAAGCTTCTTTTAACAAAGTGTTATCATCGTCATCCTACGTACCTGGTAGACATTAGCCTCCTTTTATATGTGTGAATTTCTCAAGCTTGGTATAATTCTATCAAATCTAGAAATAATAATCCCAATAGTATTTTAATTCCAAGAATTACGATAATTCTATTTTGTAATCATCGATTTTCCAAATTTTATGGGATCTTGAACCCTTCTTGCAGGATACTTCTACCAGGCTAAAAATCCTTATTATAAAATAATCATGAGAAAGTTTGGGAAGGAAACGAATCCTTCATAGATACGTAACCATAGTAAGGTCTCGGGAGTTCTTATTTAAAACTCATTTATTCATATGAGATGAGTTCAGGTATTGCATATCTGAGTCCTTTATAACCTGTAGTTGAAACCCTTGTAAGTTATGGCCGAAACCTTTATAAGCTGTGGCCGAGACCTTTGTAAGCTGTAGCCGAGACCTTTGTAAGCTATGGTCGAGATCCTTGTAAGCCGTGGGCGAAACTTTTTTAAGCTGTGGCCTAGACCATTGTAAGCTGTGGCTGAAACCCTTGTAAACTGTGGTAAAAACCCTTATAAGTTGTGACCGAGACCATTATAAGCTGTGACTATAAGTTGTGGCCGAGACTATTGTAAGTTAGTCTCAGAATAAGGTTCTGACATGAAATCTTTAACATAACCTTAAGAAGTCTCGGTTATTACTACTCTTAAGGTCCTTATTATCCCCTGAATATTTATTCTTAGATCGAGCCAAGTTTTGGAATATTCCTCTATTTTTCATGGAACTCTATTCTGAGCTCATAACTCATTAGGCTTTACTTATACTCTGAATTATATCTCCAACAGTGATTATTATGGTTTAGAAACCAATAATTAATGAATAATTTTAAGGATACTAACTATTTCATACAAACTAACTTGTAAAGTTATATGATGGCTCACTCACTAGTTATATGTATATATATATATTTCCGTGAATTTCTATTTACTCATGTAAAAACATAAAATATATGATAATAATATAACACTGTCATAATAATTTATATAAATAAATTTATATAAAAAACTGTATTTATAACACTATTGATAATTAATATTTCATATCAAAATTATGTATTTAATCATTTAATGGAATCGATACAAAACAAATTGATATCTATTTAATTGTAGGTAATATAAGATGATAATTTTTTGGGTGTAGATAATAGATATAATTCACCAATATTATTTATATGAATATTGGAGAAGCTGCAAAGAATGGCAGATGACAAAAAGAAAATATGCATGCGTGGGAGGGGTAAGTACTATTTGTAAGTTGGTAGATGGCATGTGTTATAATATATGCCTAGCTAGAATTTGACAATTAATGATGAGTGCCATATATATATAACTTTTTTGTCATTTAATAGTATCCCACACCTTCTTTTTTTCTCCTTAGTTGGTGGACATACCACTCACTTAACCCTAGTTAGCTACAATGGTCAACTACTTTAATATTTGTTATGTATTACGCCCTTTAGAATTTCAAATAAATATTACCAAAATTTAGGACAAGGTAAATTTTAAATAATTTTGATGCAATGCACCATTTTATTAAATGCAGTTACATGTAAATAAATATCTCAAGTTGTACCATCTCAAGTGGGTGAAGTCATCTATTGTTTATAAATTAGATAGTAAATTATTATAATAAATTATGTTAAAAATAATAAAAATTTGACATCCAAATAATGAATGACAATCAATTGGAATGAAAAAATAAATAAATTTAGAATAATACATGAAATGTTCTTGTAGTATTAATCATAATTTAATGAAAAGATGTATTACATACATAGAAAGTACTCAATTGTTTTTAAATTTTTAAGCACATAAAAATATTTTGAGAAAAATCTTAGAGTCAGTTTATTATTAACATAATTTTTAACTTTAAAAGTAAAATAAATAAAAAAACGTTTAGTAATGCAAACTTTTAGTAAAATTCACCGACTTTTTCACTATCATTTGGCATTTAACATTTCTATTTCACAATATTTGTTTAAAATCTTAATGACTTAAAAGTTACCATCCCTTATCACACCTCAATACCAAACGAATCTTTAAAAGATGTTAAATGCCCAAAATCACAAATTTATATATATATATATATATATATACACTCTCTTCACATAAACTCTCATTAAAATTCTTGAAAATTATATAACGAATTTATATACTTTATAAATATCACAATTGATAAACAAGTTTGATTTAAAAGAAGGAGAGAGAAAAAAAGAGCCAAAGAGAGGGAAAGCAAGCAATATTTATAGACATATGCATTTCAAACAATAGTAACAACTACGCATTTTTTTTTCCCCAAGAATTTAGATATAGAGATCATTTGGTCTTTTCCCTGTAACTTCGCAAAGTCAACCCTTTATCTCTGAATTCCAAATGAAAGGGAAAACAATGGTATAAAAAGGGAGGGGATGTAGTTTGAGCTTCACTTAACACAAGGCTTATTAATTTCTTGACATGTATATTTGGTTTTCCAGTTCAACACAAAGTGAAGAAGAAGAAGAAGAAGAAGAAGTTATCACTAACCTGGAAAAATGAAAGCAAAACCTGGCTGCTTCCATATTGGCTGAAATAATCAATTCATGGTTCCTCCACCAAGAAGTAATTCGTGCGAATAAAGATGGGTCTGCTAATTTGTTTTGTTGGAGTGGAGTCTGTAGTTCAACAGCGAGAGAGTTAGATTTGTGGTGTGTGTCACATGATCACAAGAAGTCAACTCTCTGACCGAACGTTCTATACTACTCAAACATGCATGCTTCTTCATATTTTTCATATATATATATATATATATATATATATATAGCTGGACCTACCCTTCTCTATCTCTTTCAAATTATTGGTCAATGTCGGTGTAAAGTATTGCACTTGATCTCTCCTTTTCCCTAACCCGACTGGGTTTTCTTCTTCCTTCCTTTGACGTTTATCATTTTTTCCAAATTGGTTTTTAAATAAATAAATTTATTTTTTAATTAAATTAACTTGAAAAAATTTATTTTTAAATTTACAAATTTAATGATTTAACATTTTTTTGTTAAAATAATTATAATTATGTTAATGTGTGTATTAGTGTACTTTGTAATTCTAATTAAATAAATAAATTTTGGATGTTGTACTTGTATACTTGTAATTATTTAATCTATATTATTTTAAAATTTTAATTAATTAAAAATTTATTATTAATGTTGTATTTAATAATATATTATTATAATATTGTATTTAATCTTTAGATAATAATATTAATTTGCTATATTTTAATTATAATTTTTAATTTACTGTGTCTTTATGAGTGTATTGTTGCATTTCCTAATTCTAATTTAGTAAATAAATGGTGAATGTTGTACTTATATAGTTATAATTTATTTAGTAAATTAATCAATTGGCAATAATCATTAATGTTGTATTTAATCAGTCTATTATTATAATATTGTATTTAATCATTAGATATAATATTAATTTATTATATTTTAATTTTTTTTGTTTTGTGTGTTTATGTGTGTATTGTTGTATTTACTAATTCTAATTTAATAAATAAATGGTGAACATTTTACTTGTAAACTTTTACTTTATTTGATGTTTTTTTATTTTAAAACTTTAATAAATTAATCTCATTATTGGTTGTATTTAGTCAATCTATTACTATATCATTGTATTTAATCTTTATATATAATATTAATTTTATATATATTAATTATAATTGTGTAAATGTGTATATTGTTGTATTTTGCAATTCTAATTTAATAAATAAATAGTGAAGTTTAACATGTAAAATTGTAATTTATTTGAGTTTTATTATTATAAGACTTTAATAAATTAAACTTATTAATATCATATTTATTTAATCTATTATTATAACAATGTATTTAATATTTAGATATAATATTAATTTGATATATTTTAATTATAATTTATATTTTTTTTATAATTTGTAAATGTGTGCATTGTTGTATTTTTTAAATTTTAATTTAATAAATAAATAGTGAATGTTATTCTTGTAAAATTATAATTTATTTTATGTTTTATTATTTTAAATCTTTAATAAATTAATTAATTGATAATTATCATTAATGTTTTATTTAATCACTTAATTATTATAATATTACATTTAATCTTCAGATATAATTTTTTTTATTTTAATTATGATTTCTAAATTTTATAATTGTGTTAGTGTGTGTATTATTGTATTTCGCAATTATAATTTAATAAATAAATGGTGAATATTGTAATAGTATATTTGTAATTTATTAATCTATTATTAATTTAAAACTTTAATAAATTACTCAATTGAAAATTATCATTAACAAATATTCTAATTTATTTAATTTTTTTTATTATGTTTCATAGTTTTAATATGATATAATTTAATTAAAAATTTATTATAAATAAATATTTGTTTATTTATTTTATTATTAAGGGCCCATTGGCCAACCGTAATACTATTTAAATAATGGTAGGCTTAAAGGCTGACCCAAGCACTTGGCACGGACCAAAAGGTAACCTTAAAAAAAAAAAAAAGTGTTAAAATATTGATTATAATTGATAACTTTTTTTTATTGACCCTTTAGATATGCTTGGAGTTACTAATTATTATTAGATTAATTAAAATGTTAAATATCATCCACTACTTTAATTAATTGTTTTAAAAACTTATATTAATAAATGAGATATTATTACACACAAGGCCTTTGGAGAGTAAATTAGGTGCAAAGCAACAAACTAAACCCCTTTTTACACACAAAAAAGACTTGCAGAGTAAATTAGGTGCAAAGAAACAAGTAGACTAAATTATCATATGTTGATAACTTGAGGTATTCAATACTTACCACAATTTTTGGCATATTATCGGTTTGAATTTAGATTTTAGATATATATATATATATAATTAATTAATTTCCTTCGAAAAAGTGGAGAGAATTACGGGTTTAATTCAATAAAAATTACCATAAGTCTTGATTAAATTATATTACAAATTATAAATTATTATACAGGTAATTAACGGATATTTCCGTTGAGGTTTTCCAAAATAACAGTTAGATAGTTTCATACGTGAAAATCATAAATATCTTACTTGAATATAATTAAAAAAAATTAATTTTTCATTGAAAAATACAAAATTACCATTTTACTAGTGACTTGTTAAAAAAAATAAATGACAAAAGCAAATTAAAATTTTTAAGATTTGTAACTCCTATTATCTTTAATTAGACTTCAAGTTAAAAAAATTTGAAACTTATGGATAAACTACTTTCTTTTATATTCATTCTTTGTAATATTTAATATTATCAATTAATTTTCAAAATTAAATATATATTTTTATAATTTTATAAATTAATATAAAAACAAATAAAAATATCACAAAAGCTTATTTGTGATAAATTATTTATAATAACATTCATAAGTTATAATTTAAAATATAATTATTATTGTTAATAATAATAAAATTATATTATTAAAGAAATAAATTACTTAAAAATTATTATTAATAAAACTATTTTTTATTTATTAATGATACTAAAATTATCAATTAATTTTTAAAAGATTATTGAAAATATTTAATTTTTAATTTGAATGTAATAATTATAACAAACATATACATTTTTAATTATTTTTTAGTAAATTAATTATGAATTTACTATTTATTAGAAAACTCAAGAATGATTATTGTTTAAGATTTAGGAATCCAACATCAATTTATAACAATTAATTATATCTATTAGCGTACAACAAAAAATATGAAAAATGAAAGTTGTGT
>JAXCLQ010000006.1:13896870-13926417 GCA_035584115.1 Cedrela odorata | reverse complement strand
GTAAATTAAAAATTTATTTGAGAGAATATATCAAATGAAACATTGTAGAAAATCCCCAAATTTGGATCGAAGTTATTGTTTTTGTGTTCATTAATGTTAATTAACAATATAAGATTTTAGCCAAAGTTGATTTGGTTGCGCACATGATAGAGTTATATTATACATTATTGGGCCTATCTAAAACGGATTTATGACAGAGCATATGGTAGGGAAATGCATCTTTGCTGAGATAGACTGATTTCTATGTCGTTAGGATTGATTTACTTGACGACAGGTTACCATTCGAGGCCACTAGTTTGCGCAAAGGTGTGCCTCAACATGACAATAACAAAGAGGACCGTGAAGTTTTTGCTGTAAAGTTCATAGAGTATATAATATTTGGTTGCTCATTTGATTTTGGTTTCATTGACGAGATATTATTGAAAAAGAGAATGACACTTAGTACGTGATCAGAATATATTTTATAATGTATTAATGTACTTATATATATTAGTAGAAGACTGAGTTAAATTTTTGATGAATTTATGTTGATTAATAACATATATATGTTTGATATGTAAAAATCATTAAAGTATATTATCAATAGTGGAAAATAATTTGTCAAAATAATTATTTACGATATATATTAACCATACATAAATAACTTTTTAATTTATTAAAAATAAATAATAATAATGTAAGTATATTAATAATTATTTTAATATTTAAATTATGTAATAAAATCATGATATGATTCATTAGTTTGTGTGTACATTAAAAAAAATATAATTAATTTTTTATTTTAAAATATAACGCTAATATAATAATTATTTTTACTTATATGGTTGATAGATGTCGAGAAGTTTAACGTTTAATTGAATATTTTTGTCAAATATCAAAAATCTTGATATTTAATAAAAATTTTTGTTAAATATTAAAATTTTAGACGTTTGTCAAATATTATTAGTCAAATATTATAAAAATAGATATTTTAATCTAAAAAATTAAATTTTTATTTAAGAATAATTTTTTTTTTCCTGAACCATAAATAAATTTGGGATTCTGGGCTATTTTATAAAATAAATAAAAAACCCTAACTCAATCAGTTACGTTGTCCAATGCATAGAGGTTTCATGGAATAAATTCTTTTTTCCTAAAACCAAAATGTTGGTTTAATGAACAGGTCAGCTTGGCTGACAGATTTGACGGAAATCTTATAAAATACTGATTTGAAAGAGCATTAAATACCCTATTGAGATTCTGACCTTTTTAAAATTAAAGACAAGATAAAAAATAAAAATAAAAGTTATTGAATAATTTTTAATTTTTATTTTTTTTTTTTTTGAGATGAGAAGCATAGGAATTGGGTATTTTATTTATATAATATTTTATAAAATAATAATAATAAAAGAAAGATGAAATCTGTTCACATTTCAGTTAACCGAAGAAGCTTAACAATAAGTGAGAAAACTCCGTACTGCACCAGTACACACTCTAAATTACGTTTTCCCGGAAAACATTTACCATTGAGTTCTCGAGAAACTTCTTTCTCCAATCCTAAACAAATCAAACCAATCTCTTTTATCATTGCAGATTCAAAATCTCCCCAGCACTGCCCCATGATTGGTTGCCAAGAAAATCGAGGAAAAACTAAAAAAAGTCGAATCTTGAACCCAAATCTTGGAAAAAACCATTTAAGCGAAATCATTTGTATCAAATCCCTTTAAGTCACAGGGCACACTTTTCAGATAGTTCGGGTCACGTTTCTGCGCAATTCATTACTCTTTTGGATTTGTTTGTATGAAGATTCCATTTTTTGTTATTGAATTGTAATGTAGGGTTTATCGTTGAGTTGCAAAATTAATGAGAAAAAGATGGTTTTTAAATCTAAGATCAAATGGGTTGCTCTCTTTGTGCTGGCTTTGTCAATGGGATCCCTTGTGGAGCGCCTTTTTATGACAAAGTTTTCAGGTGTGGGATTGGTTCTGTACAGTCCAATGACTGCTCTTCGCCAAGATTTTGGTTCTCTGATTGGAACCCAGGTGAACTTTAGATCCTATGGTTTCTGTATATACTTTGTTGGCCTACATATATGGTAGTGTGTGTTTATCTGGTTGCATGCACGGTATACATATATAATATGTCTCTAATGAATTAGCTGTTGCGTATTTTTATGTTACAGGGTAGCAGGAACAACAAGCTATGGGGGGCTGTGAAGTCTTTGGAGTCTTTGCAGCCTTATGCCAATCCTAGGACCGACTATCCTAGTAATGAGGTTTCTTCAAACTGCCATGTATTTATGTACTAGAAGCCTCTGTTTTATTCGTTTTTTTTTTTAAAAAAAAATTTATTTTTGTTTTTTATTGTTATTGTACATCCTTTTCATTCTTCTCTTTTGTTTTCATTTCCGATGGAATTGTGAAAATGCCTTGAGTCTGAGAAAACAATTGGGTTTATCTTCCAGAGATGTGCCACCTAATTATGCCGCGCATATTAAAGCTAAATGGTAATAAATGATGTTGTTGACCCATATATTGGCGTGGAGTAGTATAAATCTATGATATTTTATTGTCTTTTAGTTAGATTTAAGGACGGCCCTGCCTAGGATTGAAATAAACTTTGTAATTCTTTCGGCATTCATCTTTTTATATTGTTTTTCCTCAAGTTTATATCTTTTTTTAAATTGAAGTACCAATTGTTGTTAATTAAATAGTTGTTGTCTTGGCTTAAATTCAATGAGTGAGATTGAATGAGGAGTTTATAATGGTTTTTGAGATCTCATACATGCACATTATCTTATATTCAAAAGATATGGCTTGTAACAGTTACTCGTTCAGGTTTTGTGGGCTGAAGGATATATGGAAATTTATTTTATAACACTGAGATTAAAATTCACTTTGCATTTTAAGGGGCCTTTTTACGTTGATGTTTTTTGTATGATATTTGAAATGGTAAGTAAGACAATTTTATAAAAACAAAAAAAACACTCAGTAAAGATTTAATATAATTTTAATTTGATTTTTGATTAAAACAGTTCCTTTTGTTTTGGCTCTGTCATCTATGATTTGAGATTTGAGGGCTTCAACCTTACAAACTCATCTTGGTTGATTAACACCTTTTTTTTTTTAATTTTATACAGCTCCAAATGAAAAGAGCAATGGTTTCATCTATGCAAAAGTTTTTGGTGGCTTTGAGAAGATAAGATCTTCGGTATGATTAATTCGATGAATTAAATTTACCTTTGGTATATTTTCCTATCGGGAGTTCATAACTTTTTTGTTAATTTTCTAGATCTGTGATCTTGTCACCATATCCAGGCTTTTCAATGCTACTCTTGTCATTCCAGAGATCAAGACAGTCTTCGCTCGAAGGGCATCAGTTGTTTACACTAGCTTTGTTGATTGTTTATTAAAATGTAACTCTAGTAAACTTATAGATTTTTTGCTTTTTACCCTTTTTTATTATCATGCAGTTATAAGTTCAAGAGTTTTTCCTATCTTTATGATGAGGAGCAATTCATAGCATCTCTTACAAATGATGTAATTATCGTGAAGAATCTCCCCGAAAATTTGAAGGCAGCAAGGAAGAGGAAAGAGTTCCCTACTTTTAAGCCCAAAAGTTCCACTTCTCCCAGTTATTATATCAAAGAAGTTTTACCAAAACTAAAGTAAGCCCAAGTTATTGGGTTGATTCTTTCTGATGGAGGATGCCTGCAGGTAGGTTAATATCTTAAAATGCATTAATTTATTGGACCATTACTGCAAATGAGTTTTTCTTTGTAGGACATCTCTGTGAGTTTCAACTATTGTAAATGTCCATAAGTTTTCTATGTAGTAGAGGTTCAGGCAGTTAATTATTTTGAGTCTTATATATGAATTGTGTGGTGTTTGAAGTTTGTGTAGTATCGTAGCTGTCAAGTATCATTTGCTTGCTGATGCATGTTGCTGATGTTGATACTTCTTCGTACATTGTGTACTGTTGTTGATGTAACAATTTTTAAATAATCCCATTATCGTTTTCTTATATTTCTACTTTTACTTGTGAGTTGCAATTCTTATGCGGAATGTGTCATTGATATGTTTTTCGACTAGCATAAGACAATAGTTTCTTATTTGCTTTATAAGTTCCTGAATCAGTTCTTAAAAAAAAAAAAATAAGCAAAACAAAAATAAAAAGCCTACTTGGCGACTTGTTGTTCAGAAGAAAAGGGAGATCTTTTTCTATTAAACTTGTGAAAGCAATATGGATCTTCTTTTCAAATGGGCGGCCTTAGCTTCACTGCTGCAAAATGGTTTTGATGGATGTTCTTGCGAGAAACATGTTACTATGTGGTTTTCCTGCTTAAGAGTCCTTTTCTCTTAGGAATTTCATCTCAGTGTCTCCCAAATGAACAATGCCTCAGACAAAAGCATTAACAACAAAATAAACAAAACAAGAACTTCAACTGTCAACTTTCCAACAAATAGACTAACGGTTCAAAGAGCAGGTAGAACTCGTCTGTATTGTGTGTAGGGTGTTGACATTATTGAGCAGTCTCTTGCAGATATTCTAGTCATGTTTTCCCTACTTGAGACATTTACGTTGTTGTTGGCATGATGAGGAACTTCATTGCTATTGTGAGATAGTCTCTTTTATCTAATCCAGTCTATATCTAAAGATTCTTTTGATTTGAAGTCATAGGAGTATTATTTTTATTACATGATGGTTAGAGGCCATAATTTGAGGCACAAGAATGAATATGGATTGATGTATTATGTTGGAGTTGTGTGGTATTAGTCTCTTTTGCTCATTCAGTCTACTTCTCAAGATTGGTTTGATTGGCAGTCATTAGTTATTTTTTTACTTTTTTTTTCAATTACGTGATGGTTAGAGGTCAAAATTTGGAGCCCAGAAGTTATTATGAACGCCTTCACTTCTTCTAACATGTTAGGAGTTATATTACTATGCTCTGAGTTAATTTTTAGTTTTCTTAATGTTGTTTGGATTTCCTAGATTTTTTAAATGAATTTAAAAGAGTGCTGTTATAGTATTTTCTGTTTTATTTCAGTCATTTCTTCCACCGAGCATGGATGAGCTTCAGAGGCTTAGATGCAGGGTTGCCTTCCATGCTCTCCAGTTTTGTCCTGAAATTCAGATTCTTGGCCGGCTGATGGTGGAGAGGTATAATCTTTGTATATTGCCAGAATTTTAGTTCTTGCGACCAGCAAACATTGAGGATATACTTCATTTTTCGGTTAAATTATATTTGATGGCAGTTATTCTTACAATGGATCTGAGTATAGAACTTGAACTAACCAATAAAGATATATATTGAATGTTTAACTTTACATTTTTCTTTTTATGTTTTATTTTTAAAGAAACTATTTATGTTATGCTAGTTGCATTCTTTCTATGCCTTCAGATGTGTGAGAAATGATTGTCTGTCCTTGATGAATCTGAGCTATCCAATCTTCTTTTCCCAGGTTACGAGCATGGGGCCAACCTTTCCTAGCTTATCATCCTGGCTTAGTGAGCGAAAACTTGGCATATCATGGTTGTGCTGAATTGTTTCAGGTTAGTTGCTTGAGCAGCTTCCTTTTCTTACCATTTTGATGAATTAAAGTAGTTCATTGCCTACTCTTTACTCTTAACAAACCAGTATTTGGGAAGATTTTTTCGGTTTTTACATATTTCATGGGAGTTTCTGCGTCAAAATAGTCCAAGAAAGAATAAAACAGTATGTTCATTGGTTTCTTTGTAATTGTGCTCACTTCATCTTAAGTCTTGGTGCTTCTTCTAGGATGTTCATACTGAATTGATAAAATATCAAAGGGTACAAATGATCAAACAAGGGATTATTAAGGAAGAACTAAACATAGACTCACACGTGTGGAGAAAATGGTTCATGTCCTCTCATGCCAGAAACGGTAATATTTGTATGAAACTTTCACTTGATAATGTTTTATGGAAGCCTTGTATTTCCAAACTTGACTGGTACTTATTTATTTGGACCATGCTGATAATTCCAAAATTTTAGTTTTGGTTTTTGTTAATGTTTTAAAAATCTGTTTTCCTTAGAAGTGTCAGAGTTGATGGGAACTTTTGACATTGAAACCTTTTCAGGTTGGAGTTCTCCTTCGAGCAATGGGCTATCCTCCTAAAACAATTATGTTCTGAAATTTTTGGTGGTCAACGTGTTCTAATCCCTCTACGAGCCATGTTTTCCAATTTAGTAGATCGCACTTCCCTGTGCAGCCAGAAAGAGTTGTCTAACCTGGTTGGTCCTGAATCATCTCTTCGCAAATATCTTTTTCAATCACCTCCTGCCAAAAGTGAGAAACAACTTAAAGAAGTGTGGAATAAGGCTGGTCCTTGGCCTAGGCCTCTTCCTCCACCTCCAGATAGACCCATTTATCAACATGAAAAAGAAGGTTGGTATGGTTGGATCACTGAAACTGACACAGAATCAAGTCCTTCAGCTATGGATCTGAGGAATCAAGCACACAGGTTGCTCTGGGACGCTCTTGATTATATTATCTCTATGGAAGCTGATGCATTCTTTCTTGGTTTTCACAATGATGGTAGTAAATGGCTAGATTTTGCAAGCTTGGTCATGGGACAGCGGCTTTACAAGAGTGCTTCTTCTAGAACATATCGACCAGATAGGTAAGACGTGGATTGATGTCATGAAATTTGATATGTATGTGCTTTAGACGAGCACACCCCAAAAGCATTCAGCTATATAATTCCTGATTTTCAAAACTTCTTTTTTCATGACTGTTTGTGTTTAACCAATGATCGGCTACTTCTTGTTTAGAAAGTAATTGGTTCTTGGTCAGATTGACTATTGAGAAGTTAACTATTTACCATGGAAAAAGTACTCGTGGCTGCGAGTAAATAACTTTTGTGGTTTATTTTATATTTCTTGAGATTAGATGTGTGTGTGCCTGTAGCCAATAAATATTTACGGTGTTATTTAATACTCATCTCCTTGGCATATTGACTACTTGACTTGATCTTTATCAGTTTTCTTATCTTATCTACTTATTTTTGTTAATCTGTATGCTTTAACTAATAGATAAAAAAATTATGCCCCTTGATGATACTTTTCTGACAGTTTATTTTTATTCTTCCAACAGAAAAGTTCTCACGGAATTATTCAACATTATTCGTTAGAATATGTACCATACGAAGTATAATTGGTCACTTTCAGTGAGGGAACATCTGAACAAAAGTTTGGATGAGGATGGACTTATTAGGCAATCCCGGTTGTCGAAACCAGTTTCATTCTTGTTGCACCCGCTTCCTGAATGTTCTTGTAGAACTTCATCTGCCAAGGTTCCAAATCAATCAAAAGGTAAGGATGGTCGAATTCTGTATGGAGATGAAGATGAGTGCCCCAAATGGATACAGCATGGGCAAGAAGCTGGCTCCTTGGAAACAGATAGAGGGAAAAATGATGACAGTGAATTATCAGAATATGACAGTGATACAACTGAACTGACAGAATCTGATGATAGTGATGGCAAAACTAGTGCAACTTTACCCTTTGATCAGGATGACGAGTGGGATCCTAATGACTAGAGAAGTATATGATCAAATGATATTATTTCCTGATTTATCATCAAAGGCGGCATTCAGGTTCCAGTAATTTCTCCTGGAATGAAATTTTTTGAGGGGGATAGAAGGTAACATACTAAAGTCATTTTTTTATTTCACAGTTGAAGCTTGGTGCTCGAGAGAAATAAGTCTTCAAATTTAATCTTTTTGAGTAGATTCTGGAAAATTTTCAATTACCGAAAAAGAAACTATTTGTATACCTTCGTACATAGACGTGGCAAAGAGGCAAGGCCAGCCCATCAGGGCTTTTGTGCAGGGCCGGCCCAGCCCTTATAGTAATTATGTCGGGCTAAGTTGGGTTCACTTAAAAAATATACAGTTCAACATGACAAATAAAGTTCCATCCATGCGCTGTTTCCGACTTGGACTAACCTACTTGTTAATATTAATTTTAAATATTTAAAAAAATATTTAATAAAAAGTATTGATCTTATTTTTTTAATGTATCAATTTAGTTAAAGTTGTAATTTTTTTTAAAGTTTTTAATTTAAATATATTGATCTGTTTTCTTATATGTATCGATTTGATTGAACTTATAATTTTTTTTAAAATATTTGATTTAAATGTATTGATTTTTTTTAAAAAATTTTTGTATTGATTTTTTTTTTTATGAATCAATTTTTTTCTTTATATATATTGATCTAGTTTAAATTATATTTTTTTTAAACTCTTTAATTTAAAAGTATTGATTTATGTATCAGTTTTTTTATATATTAATTTGATAATAATAATAAAAATATTATAATAAAAAAAATTAAATTAAATGAACCTGTAGCCTACGGACTTTAATTTTAGGCCTAGCATGTCGGACTAGGTCAGGTCTACAATCCGACTCAACCCTTTTACCATCTCTATTCATACATCAAACATTTGGAACAAGGGTGGTGATAATTTATACAGTGAGAGAAAGAGATGATTACAGGCCAATCCATAAGAGACACCTCATTTTTCATAAGAAAACAAAGCTGAAGATGTTTCGTAATTGGGTGACGTTGTATGCGGTGGATGGACTCACATTTGTTAGCTCTGTACAAAAGTCAAGAGATTTTTTTTTTTTTTTGTGAAATGCTTTTCCTGTCGGTGTGTAAATTTTGTTTGGAAAATGTCAAATGGTAAGGGTACATTCTCTCTCTCTCTCCCTCTCTCTCTCTCTCTCTTTTTTTTTTTTCCAAATTTTCCTTTGTTATAAACTTTATACTTCTAATAAATAGTAAAATAGTAGAAATGTCATCTGCCTTCCTTATTCTGAGAGATTCATCCTACACTTACAATTGTATTCTCTGTATCCTAATTGATGAATATGGGCAACTACAAAACAATAATACTAATTAAGAATACTAACTGTTATATTTATACAAACTAACTAAAGATAAAATTATATAATTACTCTGTTTTATATAATTTATTTTTTAATATAAGATATTAATGTAGTGTTAGACCTGCAAAGATAATATAATCACATCAATTTGTATTTATTTATAACATTACTGATACAAAAACAAAATTATTATGATCATTCCTTAGAATTTCCGCAGATTTCATGCATTGTAGAAATCATTAGGAATGACACATTTTCATTTCAAAAATTGAATAAATAAGCATATTATTTCAAGCAATATAAAATTACATGTTGTTATATAAATTTCAATTAAAATGGTACACTATCATTGTCATTGTGGGTCTGCCAAATCAGAAAAATACATGGAAGAACGAAAAAAAAGAGAACGGGCTTGAAACAGAAATTGTCCAAGGGTCCAAAAACTGTGAATTGACAGTACTCGTATTTGTACAATTACAAATGAGCGAGGAGCTAAGCACCCTTGTTATTCCTCCATGGCTTGATCACTGCAACTACTATTATTACAACAATTATGAGAAGGATGAGGATTGCAATGCACATCCATTTCCTTGAATTCTTCTGTAGCTTCTTTGCCTTTTGGAGGGCTGTATTTCCTGATTGCACATGATCTACAGCACTCGACACCTGGCAAAAACAGGCACAAACTCAGTAGTTAACACCATTTAAGGATCCCAACGACTATAATTCTCCTAAGAATATGGGCCAGGAATGCATTCCATATTACCTTTTTCAATCATAAATGTCAAGAGTATTATTACATTTTCAAAATCTCTATACAAATCCTTTCATACAAATGATATAGAACCATTGTATCATTGCAATATCACCTATTTTGATTTCTTTAATTTATCTATATTGTTTCACTCTTTTCAGTATTTTTATGGCATATCAAATTGTATAGGAGAGTTCATAATTTTTTTTTTGTAAATATAATTGTAAATGTTTACTTGTGCAGAGATTCTGTGCCAAGAATTATTTGTTTTGCCCTCTATGATGACATGTAACAAGAATGAGTTTCGTATACCTGAGATTCTATATTGTCAAGCATGTCTCCCTGTGCATCCACCAATACTGCCATATCCAGAAAGACCTGCACAAGACAAGTGAATTAAAAGGAATTAAAATGCACGCTCTATTTTGGCTATTGACTTAGCCTCTGCAACTTATAGAGACCTTGGCGGAAGCAAATTGAACTCTTTTGGAATTTCAAACCAACAAATAGTCATGCCAGGCCTCTTTTGAGGCTGTTTGGCTGCTCTTGGCCACCAAGTTGGACTAATGAACATTGTCTCACTTGAAGAGACACATCAGACCCTCAGCTGAAGGACCACCTATATGAACCATGCTCATCAAATAGATCCAGTACATCCACTAGATATTCTTAAATGAATAAATACCACTGCTCCCAAATTTGTATTCAAATTTCTGCATCTCAGGAGACATGGCACTAAATTTAAGCTTTTGTATCATTTGCCATATTAAGGCTGTGTTTGGGATTGAAGTGCTATGCTTTGAAGCTACAGTTGCTTTAGGATAAAATCACTAAATGTCAAATATAAGTGAAAAATGAATGGTCTTCACTAAAAGTAGGCGTTTACTAAATACTTTGCACTACAATTCCAAACTAAGGCTTCGTTTGCTGTTGAATTATGGCGGCTTTTAAGCCACAATTATTGTGGGATGAAAGCACTAGATGTTAAATATTAAGGAAAAAATCAGTGGATCCAACTAAAACTTAGTGTCAATCATCATAATCTCAAACAAAGCCAAAGTCTAATTTTGTTGTCCATATAGCAATTATAAATTAGTGTCACATTACTTCGGATAGGGTATATGAATTCAAGAAGAGCAGTAATATGTTTCCTGAATATTAAATTTGAGAGTAAACTCATTCGAATAGGAAACAGCATGCCTACCCATTTAATCATTTAAGCCATTAAAGCCAGAGGAGACAACTGCAAAGTTTCTGATAGGCACAATAGCCCCAAAAAATTGAATTTAATATTTAGATAGACATGATTCACATCAATGCAATAATCCAACTGAAGTACCTGTTGTAACTCAAGAAGCTTTCTCTCCAAATCTCTAACTGCATCATGGCGCTCTTGAATTTCAGCCAGAGTGTCCATTATCTGCAAATAGGACATATATCACTTGGGATTATTCATGAATAGTTTTGACAGCTTTGATCTTTGAGTAATTTACTGCTGACTGCCCCAATAATACTTAAAATACACAATCTTTGAAACTAAGTTCTACTGGCAGCTAAATGGCGGGAACATAGCCTAAACTGTTCACAATGTAAGGAAGGAGAGATCCTCATGGTTGATAGAAGAAAGTTCAATTCTGAGATAGGAAATGCATGGTATGAAGGGACAAAGAGAGATAAACCTGGCCTCGCCCTTGTTCCTGGATTGCTTTCTGGAAAATCTGCTCGCTGTCTCCAGTCTCAATCAATCTATCAATGGTCTGTGCAACATTGAATAGTGAGAATGAGCTAACAAAAAAGTAGATTTGGATGGAATTTCATAGAGAAATGAATTACACCTCTTCATCAGCTTTTGTGCCCGTTACTAAGATCATTGCAACCAGGAAATAGAAAAATTAGTTCCATATCATCGAAAACCTAAAGCATCTTATGCATAAGCCATTGCTAAGTAGCAGGGTGACAAGATTCAAACCCGTAAAAACACGCCTCTCAACCACCTCTCGATACTCTTGATGGATGAATTCCCTTAGAACCTGCAAAATGTTTTAGGAACCATAAAATCTGGGAGATATAAGAAACCAGAAAAGAGCTCATCCAAAATTTTTATGAGAGATAAAACAGTCTCATGCAAATGTATTTATATATGACCTACCTGAAATTCACCCATTTTGTCTTTAAACTTCTTTTTCAAGGCACTGCAATAAAGCATAACAGTTAAAAAAGTCAGTTATGGATTCATCTCCGAATAGCATAGTTCATAAGATAAAGAGAACTGAGAGAAGGAAAGAAAGTATTAGTGTAAATTACAGAGTTGTTGCTGTTCTTGATCTATCCACTCCTGTTCCTTTTCCACACCCAGGCTTCTGCCTATTAGCTAAATTCTGGACCGCATATAACGAAGGACATGTAAGCAATCCAAGGACTCAAATCTCTTACAGCAAAAGTAGTAAGTATTTTTACCTCTCTATCCAGTTCTTCAATCTTTGACTTCATGAAACGAGAAATTTTCCCAACTTCGTCAACATCTTTCTCCATTCGCTTCTTGATTGCTAATCATGACAACAAAATCTCTCATAATAATTTATTAAATTCATGAAAGTGCAAATAGTTATTTTATGAACAGAAGGATAAACAAAATTACTGGATTCCATCCAACAAGAGATACAAGCGTGTCTGGACAACAGGCTGTTCAAATTTTTGTGGACAAGGAGGAAAATTTGCAATAGTTTTCCCACCCACACACACACCTGCATGAAAGAAAAATAAATGGCTTGCAGGAAGCAGCTTGCAGCTCAAGTATTGAATTATTTATGATGCTTTGGGCATTTGTCATTTGAAGACTCCCAGGTTGTATCTTGCAGTAAACTTCAAATATTTGTTAATAAATTGCGTCCAGTCAAGTTACGTTTGGGCATTCACCCATAAATACGTGATTTGTTATATTAATTGACTTAATTTTAATATGTGCTTATGGAATTCTCTAACCATAGCACGATACAACCGGGGGCTAGTCAAGAACACGTAACAATGAGTATGATTAATGCAGTGAAACTTATTTTTATACACCACGATATTTGTGCAGCTTTCTCGTGACTAATTTTGTTCCTTTTCAGAGCACAATTGTAATACTTGACTTACAAAAGGATGGCAAAAAGAGAAAAGAGAGAAGAAAAAGGAATATCTATTTAGGAAACATGCATGCTTGAAGAAATAAATGAAAACTGCATGAGGTTACCGGTTACCTTTCATGGCAGGAGCCTTGGTCACAGATTTTGATTCCTCATGGGCATCCTGCATACCACATTTGCAGAAAAATGATGATAAAGCATATCTTACTGAAAAAAAAGGTTGTTAAAGAGATAATTTCAACATTTAGCACTTTCTTGTTTACAACCTATTAAAGTAGAAGTTTGACTCAATTTTCTTAAACCTTCCGTAACTCTTACAATAATTTACCTAGGCCTAAATCTGGTATAACTACAAATGGGGAAGCTCTATGAACGTGCATGCAGGAAGAGATCCATTTTATTTTCCCCTCTTTCTGTTGTCTTCTAAAAGATATTTACAATTGATCCCAGAAAACCCCCTATACTGGTCCTTCCAGCATCCCCATAATTATAACTTCACAAAACAAGAAAAAAAAATTACAAGAACTTTAAAAAAATGATATGATTTTGAACACTGTCCCTAATTTTGGATGAGTAGACAGTTAAATAGACTGGCAACCTAAAAAATAAATTTTGTACCTGAAGCTTTTTGAGTAGTTTCTGCAGCTTCTCATATTCTTTGTCAATCTCTTGAACCTGCCCAAAAAAGAAATTATAGATATTGTATAACATTACAAGACTTCATATTGATTAACAAATAAACTTGTATTTAAGCCAATAAACCAAACAATCATAATATAGATAGATAATAAGAAAGCAATGGCAATAAGCAAAAGAATGCAACTACATTAATCTTCCTTCAATCTTACACATATAGAGCAACCATGGTAAGAAGTCAAAAAGCACCTTTTTAAAGAAATTTTCCAAGCCCAGTTCTCCAGAATTCATTGGTATCCCTAACTCAATATCTCCCCCTCTGGAGCCTTGACCCCGAGGGATCTCAAAAGAATCCTGCACAAATCATCAAGTTAGTAAAAAGGTATTGACCAACATTTAAATTGATTCCTCCTAAATGTGAACCTGATTTGATCAGCATTCCATTTTTTTTTTACCAATATCATCATCATTTTTTATATTAAGAATCAAATTCTTCAATATGACACCAATAACATAACAATAAATGCAATCCGTTCTCTAAGCAAAATAGGATCACTTGAGTTTATTATTATTATTATTATTATTATTATTATTATTATTATTATTTGTTTTTCAAATCCAAACTAGAAAATCTTTAACTCGTATCTTCAATTCACTCCATTTCATTTAATTTTCCTACCTTATTTCCCAGCAGCAAAACATAAAATTTCGAAATCAAATACCAAATAAATAAATAAACAAAGAAAGAAAATTCAACTTATTAATTATAATAAAACTAATACACCTATCAGAATCAAGCTTAGATCAAGACAAAACCAATAAAACAACAACAGCAAGAAGAAAAAAAGCAAGTCCACGTCCTTACAAACAAACAAAAAATAAAAATTAATTAAAAAATGAAAAATGTGAGCTGAAAATGTTACCCCTAACAAGTCGTTCATTGTCGAAGCCGCTTGAAGAAGAAGAACCTCAAGAGCAGCTTATTCGATAATGAAGATAAAACAACTCAACGAATATCGTCAAATGAGATCTGAATTCAATTAAATAATGCAGTTATTGAATCAAACAGTAGATGAAGACCTGGTTAAAGATAATTAAAACCAGGCCCTTCTAGGGTTTCCTTCCGAGAGGGAAAGAAAAGAGAGAATTAAATTTTTTTTCGTATTTTTCGTGTTCATACGGAGACAAATCAGTGAAGGAACGCCAAGACGCTTTTTCTGAGGCAAAATTATCTATGACGCGCCTCAGAATCTAATTAGATCCAAACCGTTTGTTTTAGTAGGTCCCATAATTATACGGTTCGATATTTTTAGTGTAGCGGGTGTATTATAGATTTGCTGTACACAATAAAGGTTTCAATTTCTTAACAGCATTCTGTTTTTTTTTTTTTTTTTGGGGTTGGTTGTATTATCATCACAAGGAAATTAGTTATTGTTAAACTACTACGAAATAGCTATTTTAGCCTTAAAGATTGATAAATCAATTAGCGTGAATGGCTCTTGGTGAGAGTATTTGTGTCATTTCGTTTTTTATTAGACTGGATAGTAATTATTATGCGGGCAGGGCATTGTAATAATTTTTTAATTTTCGATAATTAAGGCGTCTAATTAGGCTCTTCCGCCCACCCTACCCAACTTAATTTTAGGCTCATGTGGATCCCATGTCCACCGAAGTTAAACTGGCACTTAGGATGGTCCAGCTTGGCAGTTGCCGCTCTCTATTTTAGAAAAATAATAAACTGGATATTAACGGATAGGTCCCTAAATTTTGATAAAATAATTTTAAAAAATAAATGTTTAAATTTAGATTTTATTCTAAATCTTAACGATGAAATTCCGTTTATGTGCTTAAAATTCTTTAAGGGTTACTAACATTTCACAACGCTAATAATTTATTCATTAAAAATGATTAAAATTAAAGTGTATCTTTATTTATTATTTCATTAAAATTAAAAAGTATAATTATTATTTTTTCAATAATAAATATTGACTTTTCATTTTAATAATTTTTTTTTTTAAATAAAAATGATCTTGTTATTCATTACTCCTTTTATTATAATGTATGAGATATGAGTATATAAATAATGTCATACATATAATATAATTAAACTCGTGTTCAAATATTCGTTATGATTTTTTTTTCTCTTTTTCTCACTCTATTGTTGTCTCTTTTCTTTAAGTTATATAATATTTTCACCACTATCATAGAACTTTTGCGATAATAAGTTGATATTAATTTAATAATATCATCAATGAATAATCTTTTAATTTTTTTTTATGTAAAACAATATATTTGATATATTTGAATATAAAGTTGCAACCTACAATTTAATCTTTCACTAATTATTTTATTTCTCATTTCATTTGTTCAATGATGATGTGTAAAATAAATATGTTTTAACATTGAAAAAAATAATAAGATATTATTTCAGAAGCAATTACAAATTGAATGTAAGAAGAGAATGGAAATGGAGTGAATAAACCACCCAACTAAACTGCAACTATACCTTCTTCTAACACAAAGAGTTTTGCTTAAATGCAAAACCTGCTTTGTTTTCCTTTTAACTTACCACCAACAAAGTTTTAATTATTGAGTTAACATCCTTATTTGGGATTTTCAATATTCGCAAGGCAAAACTGTGAAGTACTTTATTGTTAGCTTTTTGCTAAAGTTATTATAAAAATTAATAAATAACGAAGTATTTTTACATTGTAGTTTTCATAATTAGCAAAGCACGATAGGAAGTCGCATCAATCTCATTTTTTAGGAAGTATGAGACATCGATAATTCGAAAAGACATATTTTATAATTTTTTGTACCGAATTTATAGCTACTAGAAATTAAGAAACTGTCGTAGCCCCTATAGGCGTACTCGGTTTCCTGCACTGTTTGCATAAAATGAGATTTGACCCCTGTTTGGCTATGAAGATTGGTTTCCATTATCTTTTGAGAGCTAACTTGTGCCCGCCACGGGTCAGCTCTCCCCTGATTTTTTATAATTAAAATAAAATAATATTATATTATTATTTATTTTACAAATAAAATATAATAAATTATTATAAATCCCTCAGCCCCCGTCCGTCGTTTGTCATCGTGGTTCACTGTCGGCCATTTGGGTCACTGTTGATTTTATTATAATCTTTTTAACCGTTTTATGCGATATTACTATTACCATCACTATTTAAATGATCGTTCACCTTAAATTTAAAATTAAATTTTTATCAACTAAAAATTAAACTTCAAATTTACGACAAATGGTCAATTAAATGGCGACAATGATTATATTATTGTGTAGATCATAAAAATAACAATCTAAAAGTTTGCTCGTTAATCTAAAATAATGTCGATGTATGATGAACGTAGGAGCAGCAGTAAATAGTCAGCATATTCAATTTTTGAGAATTTTATTTTTAATGAATTAAATATAATATAATATAATAATATATTATAATATTACATATATAATAAAATAAAATAAAATAAAATAAAATATTATTTTTAACGAATTAAATAAAATGTCAATTAACATAACAATATAAAATAATAAAATAACATTTGATTTGAATTATTTTCATAATTATAGTCAGAATTTTATACTAACTTTTTATTTATTATATATTAAGTGTTAGAATAATTTCAAAAAATTTAAATATTAATACAATCTAATACGTCACTACAGCAAACATGTGTTAACTTAAAATATAGTAAAGTAGGTGCTGCATTAAATATAGTATAAATTTTCATTTAATTCATTACAGTACAATTTAGTCCAATTTAGTCTAGTCCATTTGAAATAATACAATACGCTCTACCAATTGAAATCCTACATCACTTAAATATAATTTACGGATATATCTTATAAGTACTCTACCCTCCTTTACTAGTACTACAGAACCCACCTAAAATTTGAGATTTATAGGGTATAATAGTAAATGTATGATTGGTGTGTCGATTTAGACGTAAAGTAAATAGAAATGGGATCAAGAGCATTTTGGTAATTTGTGTATAGTTACTGTAATAATATCAAAATTTATGCTGGTTAATACTAGATGAAAGTATATAATGTCTTGGTTATCATACTACTAACAATGCTCGAATTGAATAAGTATTAGAGAGTTGTGTCTCTTTACGCTAAATGTATAAAAAACAGGCTCGATTTCCAAAGTACCTACCTGTAGCAGTATAATTTTCTATAAATTTTGAGAGTAAAAGGAATTTCATGATGCGTGGAGTCCAATGCCACAAACGACACTCAAATTGAGTAAGGAATGATAAAGTTATAATGTTTTTTGTGAAAATATAACAAATAAATCAAGAGATAAAAAATGAAGCCTACTACGAAAACGGATCGTGAAACGTAGATCGGGACATGGAATGAAACAAGAAATAACAGAATTTTTTTTTCAAAATAACAATTTACCCAAATGATAATTTTTCCTTAATAGCTATAAATATGACTTGATTGATGCATTTTTAAAGAGAGGGAGAGATAGAGAGAATGGAGGAAAGAGTGGGTAGAGAGAGAGAATAGTTTTGGTCATAATTTTGCGTACACACGTTGCATTGATGCACTGTTTTCGCCATCGGACTCGTGTTGATAAAGAAAATCAGATTCCAATCTTAGACGATTGAAAAAGTTGTCGGAATAATACCCAGAGCTCCACTGTAGCTTAGTCAAAAAATTTTAATTTTTTCGCAATTCAACATCAAAAATTAGAATTTTACTTCATAAAGGCCGAAAAGCTTTTTATGAGTAGTTTTTCACTATAAAATCTAATTTTTCATGAATTTTAAAAGGTAACATAAATAGAGTTTATTCCTAGTTAAATCTTGGTTGTTTGGTTTGAAAATTTTGTTGTGAATGATGTGATGAATAGATTGTTAGTAAGAATTTGTTAAAATGAATGATTGTAATATTGGATGTTATAAAATTAAAAGTTTGAAAAATATTGGTTTAGGATCACTTGGTATGCCAAGTGTTCAATAAAATGCCTAAGTAATCGTAAGTATTAATATATTGTGAAATCAATAACTATTTATATTGCTAAGAATAATGCAATGCGTGATGTGATAAATGAATTATAAAAATCATATCATAAAACGTATAAAATTGTCTAAATTATAGGAAGACATGTTGGGCCTATACTAAGTATTTGATAAAATGTCTAAATGAAGTATTGATTTATGAATTAATAATATATGACACATGTGTGAGCGGATATGAATTGTGAACTTTGTATAATGATGACAGTTGATGTGTGTGGGTCCATGATGATGATAGAGTGTGTGAGGGTCATCTCGAGACAACGACTCAATATCGGTTATGCTTGATGCCTATTCTTACAGGCTACGGCCTTAGAGAGAATGAAGTATTGAGTACCTATTTTTGCGGGCTACGACCTTAAAGAGAATAGGGTATTGAGTGCCTATTCTTGCAGGCAATGATCTTAGAGAGAATTAGAGTTTTTAGGACCTAATATCAATCATTCTTTGATGCCTATTCATGAGAGCGTTTGCCTAACAGTTTATGAGGGTATCAAAGTCCTATTCTTGCGAGTTATGGCCTTAGAAAGAATACGGTATTAAAGATCTATTTGTGAGGAATATAGTATAACATATAAGAATTAGGATTTTGTGTTGTATTAGGTAGGGTTGTATTGTGATTATATAACTGAGATACATTTTTGTTACATTATTAAGGTATTTTGGATTATGGGTCAAGTGACCTATTTACTAGGCTTATTAGCTCACTACTCTATAGTTCCTAGTTTTGCAGGTCTGTCTCAGCTACCAAACTCTTTTGCAGCATCGCAACAGTAGTTCGCGATATATCCAAACCCTTGCGGAATTGTTGCCATTTTGCATACCCATTGTATAGTGTCATTAATGTGAGCATGTGGTATTTTTGTTTATGACATACAATTATGGAGTGGTTATACATTAGGATGTACTCATCATTCTTTTTGGATTGTTAATATAATATACATATATATATATATATATGTAATTATCTCACTTTCTTTTATTTTTGAACATTATATAAATATTAGACTATGTTTAGTAAAGTTATTTCTTTTCTATTTAATTTGTAAAATCTATTAGATATAAAATATTTTATACTTTAAATATGTCATTGTTCATAAGATTGTGAAGCCATGGATGAGTAATGCATTGCATAGTTATTGAGGTGCTCTCGACGTACGAGAATTAAACCTCATTGTCGAAATGACGGTATTATTGGACGACATGATATAAATTGGTTGAGCATATAATAGCTTAATCAACTCGCAGCGTCTCTCGTAAGGTAAGACCTACCTTGCAGAAGGGTGGTCGTGACAAGTACGAGGCCTTTTGAGTGGGCTTAAAATCCACACCAAGGTAAAACCTTGAAGAGCTGAGAAGGGTTTGAACTTGCAATCCACCATAGGCCTCCAAAGAGGACAATATCATTACTGTGTACTTTGATACTTAGAGATGACAATTTTACCTGTAAATCCGCTACTACCTGATCTTTATGAAATAAGTTTGGTATGTTTATTAGTGGGTTTGAAAAAATAAATTAAAATTCGTAACGAGTTTGAGACAAATAGATATCTATGACAGGTATTCACAAATATATAAATTTTGAATTTTGAAAATACTAAAACGACGTCGTTTTAATATTAATATTAAAAAAATATATATCAAAACAACGTCGTTTTGATGTTATAATATAAATTTCAAAATCCTTTATGCACAAGACACAACAAACATACACACACACACTTATTGTCAACTGCATTTAAATCTTTTGTTAAGTTTATGTATTTAATATTCTTTTTTTATTAGCAACTAAATATTTATTAATTTTATAGTAATACTAAATATATTAATTTTTTTTTGTTAATAATGACGTATAAAATCAATACGTATATTAATATCATAAAATAACATTTATCATTTTTATCAAATAAATTATATGTATATAATTGTCAATGATTAATAGAGTTTAAAGTTTATTTCTTAAAAATTATTTATTATTTTACCTTTAAATTTACATAAGTATTCTTAATATAGAAAAAAGTGATTCAAAATGTTAAAATAATTTAATTAAAAAGTTGTATTTTAAATTAATTATATATAAATTTGTAAAATAATTATGTGTTTTTTAAGAAATTGTTGTTATCAAATTTATTTTTTGTTATATGTATTTGATATTTTTTGTAAATAATATAATTTATTTTAAATTAATACTAAAAATTCTACTAAAAATTCGCTAAAAATTTACAGATATCAGTACGAATTTAGTAAATATTAAGTACTCATTTAAATGAGTTTAATAATAAAATATTAAATATATTACAGATTTGATACAGATTTAGTATTAAATTTTTTTAATAAATAAAAATATGAGTTTGAAGATATCTATTTTAAACTCGATTTGTTATCACGAGTACTGATACTAGTATAACAAAACTATAAAAGATTAGAACCAAATTCTGATGTGCCACATTAAACTGTGCTAAAATAAATATTATCTTGCTAGCTGGATAGGGTAAATGAGCTATATAGTTAATCATACACGATAAGACATCACATCAGCCCCATCATCAAGAAAAAATAATAGTAAAGAAATTTGAGAAGACTTGTTCTTTTATGTAATATCCCACTATATTAATAACCATTCAATAGATTAAAATAAAATTATACAGTTATTAAATTGGTAATAAATAAATATTTATATCATATTAAAATTTATAATTTTAAATACATAAATTTATTTATGACATAATTAATTATTTAAATAATTATATTGTATTAATTTATTTATAATTTAATAATTTTATTTTTATAATTTTTTTTATTTTAAAAAATTTTATTTATATTTATCTATTTTTAAAAAATATTTAATTATATTTAGAATAAAAATATTTAGTATTTAAAAAAATATTATCATAAATATTATAAAAATATATTAAAATATAAATAAAAAAATTAAATAAATAATATAATTATAACCCGTCTAAACTAGTTTGAAATTTTTATTTTTTAATATAACTATTAAATAAGTCCATAAGAGTTAACCTTTTTTAATAATACATAAATATAATATGATAAGAGGAATTGCATGTACTCCCACTGTCAAGTTACTCCGAACCGGCCCGAGGATGGAGTTATAAACGAGGTTGGAACGCGATGCCTCCGAAATTCCTTAATCGACTCTTAATCTAAGGATCCCTAAACATTCGCCACTTGTTGCCATGATTCCAAGCCAGGTACCTAGCATCGCCTACCGAAATAAAAGCATTGTACATCTTAACAATGCAGAAGCTGGTAAAATCACTCGTCGAGCACGTAGCAAGACTCTGAGACTAATCATGCAGTCTACACGCAGTCTTCGTTCTTTCCGTGTGAGTAACCGACTTGACGGTCCTAACTTGGACGACAGAATCAAAGCCCCAACGGGATATAAATACTGAAGAAGCTGTATATTATTACAGACACATGCACATCCGGAGCTCTCTCGACAACAACTTCGGTTCTGGTGGTGATATTGTCTTGAAGCAAACTATTAGAGCAAGGTACATGCTTCTCGATTTTCTTCAGTTTTGTCTGAAATGTACGTGTTTATGTTATATGCATGTGGGTTTGCTTCGTTTTGTGGTTTTGAGGAGTTCGTGTTATGATCTTCTCTTGTTAATGAATCTGGGTTTTTAGTTTGAGAATTGACAGAAGGAAGAAAATATATATATGAAATGAGAACTGTCCTCGTTAATTAGAAGTTTTGATTGGACAATTGTTGATTGTGTTTGATACAAAGCGACACTAGTGTAATTGTGTTCATGATTGAGATTGTATCTTTAGTATTGCAGACAACTCTGTTCTTTCTTAGATAGAAGGAATTTGTAATCTGTTTTCGTTTCTGTTTTAACGTGCCGGCACTTATTTTATTTGTGTACAAGATGAAATGTTGTGTAGATACTAATAATACTACACTACATTTGTCAAACATGTTTTCTTGAGGGATGTAGAGGGTTTTGGTTAGTTGATGATCTTGAATGTATTTTTTTTTTTGTTTTGTTCTGGGTCCGGGTGGATAGAAGTAGTCCTAATAAGTACATGGAGAGCAAGGATCCTAGCTGCAATGTCATTTCCCCTGCTATTATATTGTCTTACTCGAATAGAGGGTGACAGTGGAATTGCTTACTGTTATCGATAATTGAATAGTTGAGACATAGTGTTAAACTGGTAATTCTGAAAGTACAATTGAGATATTTTTTCACATTTGAATAACTTGGCTCTGTGTATCCATAGAGTAAATGGTGCTTTGAGTTTCTTAAAACCTTGCAACCTGGATAGAAAATTATGATTCAAGTTGGGAATAATGAGTAACTCAACATTTCAAATCTACAGTAGATCTTGGCTGCATCTGTATTTTTATTCTTCTCAGAGGCGTGGAACTTCTCAACTTTCCTCTCTGCTTCATATTCTTGAAAAGGAAAGACATGTTCATTCCAATGATTTGATTTGGAATATAAAAATGGAATCGTGTTTGTACATGCGTTATGGATTCAGTGTGGGTAACTGAATTTTTTTGTTCAATATACAAGCTCATTTTTGGCTGTAATACAACTGGGCAAGGAGTGGTTGCAGCACATATCAATCACTGTGCTATATTTGTTATTTAGTCTGTTATTTTTGTTTATAGTATGTGGTTTATATGTTGATTTCAGTTGCTTGCATAGGTTATTTATTTTTATTTTTATTTTTATTTTTATTTTTTTCTTTCTTACCTGTTTCAATTTTTGCAGGTCATATAAGCTTAATAAAAAAAGGATCTAAATTGAAATTTCAAGTTTCTGTGAAATATCCAGAGATTGAAGAAAATTCTGCAGCCATTGTTGGGGGACAAGAAAAGGTCAAGAAGGAAGAATTGCTACTCAAAGTCAAGACTAGGAATATAGAAATAGAACCAAATGTTGAGGAGGAGCATAAGCCTGAGGTGGAAGTCGAATGGAAAACCAAATCAGTGGAGAAGGAAAAGCAAAAACACAAGGACAAGGACAAGGAGGACAAACGTGAAGACAAGGATGACAAGAAGTCGAAGGAAAAAGAGAAAGCGAGGAAGGATGAGGATGATGAACCAAAGAAAGAAGAGAAAAATGATAAAGAAAAAGAGGAGAAAAAGAAGAAAGATAAAAAAGAGAAGAAGAACAAAGATGAAGATTTAGAGGAAGAGAAAGAAGAAGAGAGTGGGGAAGGTAAAGATAGCGAAGAATAGAAGGAAGAGAAGAAAAAAAAGAAAAATAAAGATAAGGAGAAGAAAGAGAAAAATCATGAGGATGATGAAGTTGAAGAGGATGAGAAGAAGAAGAATAAGAAAAAAGATGAGGAGAAAGGAGAGAAGATGAAGAATAATAAGGAGAAGAAAGATAAGAAATACAAGGACGAAGTGGATGAGGAGAAGGAAGATGATGGTGAAGAAGAAGAGGAAGAAGAGAAAAAGAAAAAGAAGAAGAAAGAGAAGAAGCACAAGGATGGAGAGAGCAAGGAAAAAGAAGATGGAAATGAAAACAAAGAAAAGAAGAAGAAGAAGAAAGATGAAGATGACAATAAAGAAGAGGAGAAGAAGAAGAAAGGCAAGGAAAAGAAAGATAAGAAGCACAAGGATGCAGAAGATGAAGATAAAGAGGAGAAGGAGAAGAAAAAGAAGAAAGAGGACAAGAAGAAACACAAGAAGCACAAGGATGAAGAAGATGATGGAGAAGATGAAGATAAAGAAGAGAAGAAGAAGAAAAAGAAGAAAGAAAAGAAGCACAAGGATGAAGAAGATGATGGAGAAGTTGAAGATAAAGAAGAGAAGAAGAAGTCGGTAAGAAAACAGTAGGTGATGAAGATGAAGAAAAAGAGGAGAAGAACAAGAAAAAAGACAAGAAGAGTGAAGAAAAGATAAAAAAAAAGACAAGAAGAAAGACAAAGAGGAGAAAGAGAAGGAGAAAGAAGCTGATGAGACAGAGGGTGAGGTTGCAGTTACCTCCAGGGAGATTCCAATAGAAGTAAGTGAGAAGGAAACAGAAGGTGAAAGAGAGGAGGAGAAAGATAAAGGCGAAGAGAAGAAAAAAGAAAAAGACAAAAAGGGAGAGAAGAAAAGAAAACTTGATGGGAAGGACAAGAGCAAAAATATTGGCAAGCTAAAACAGAAGTTGGAGAAGATTGATGGCAAAATAGAGGCACTACTGGAGAAGAAGGCAGACATTACGAGGCAGATTCAAGAAGCTGAAAATAAGAGCCGTGATGGTACTCAGAAGCTCTCGGATAAGGTGGGGACTGTGGCTGATTAGCATAGAACTGGTAGATATATTTCACGTGAACTTTCCTTGTACTATATGATATTTTCATAGATATTCAGATATTTGTGAATAAAACACCCTCAGTACTCACTGTGATAATGAATAAAGAAAAAAATACCTTGCAACTTCCTGTGATGAATAAAACTGCTCTCCTTTCCATAGTACTAAATGTGTTCAACCTCCCTTGCCATTCCTAGCAGATTCTCCGCATATTAATCAAATTTTCAGGTTGTTAAGCAGAATTCACTCCAAAATGATGCAGTGGTGATTTCAACTTGCCACCAGCCCAGACTACATTAAGCTGAATTAATGCATTATACGTTACCTCTATGTTGCTCAATTCTATGATTTATTATATGAACGTTACTTTCCTACTTTTTCTTTTCCTTTCTCAACTCTTTGATAAGATAAGCTTCGAGCAAAGCGACACTAGAAAGTAACCAGCTAGTTATTATATGTTCAGTCACCGTAAGATCTGTATAAATGAACTTGCACAAAAGGTAATGAGATCATATTAGAAGTTAGGATAAATGCATTGTTTGTGAAATCTTTTTTTTTTTTTTCATAATTATTGGCTCAAATGTGGAGTTCAGTTAATTTTCAACACTGATTGTAGCCATAAAGACCTTTTTTCCAACTTAACACCATTACAATCTGATTGAAAATCTCACCACCCGAGCAATGAAGAACTTTTTTTTTTTTTTTTCCAATGTAATACTAACATGTTTCCTTTTTATTCTATTAATTCTGTAGTACTTATTTAAAGTTCCAATAAAAGGAAGTTTCTTACAGCATAAAAATTAAAAATGGCTTGAAACTAGAAATCCCCTATGGAAACTAGTAAGTCTCCTTGTTTTTGGTAGTAAGGCCAAACCCAAATGGGAAGAGGGGATCATAATGTTTATCCCCAACATTCATAGGCAGCTGATCAACAGTCTTGAACCATGTACGCGAAAGCTTGCCAGTGAAATCATAGTCACCAAACAAAACATCAGCAACACCTTGACCTTCGGTTCCAGGCAGCCAAGCTGCAACAAGAGCATTCATCAAGGGAAGATATGACTGGATCACGACTGGACGGCCAGAGATTATGATAACAACACATTTCACAGCTCTACAGACATTTGTGATGGTGCTTGGACCAGGGTCAGGAATCGTCAAGTTCATGCTGTCACCGTTTGTCTCTGCATATGGGTGCTCACCTACTACAACAATGGCGTAAGAGAAGTTGTTTGACTTCACAAAGTTGGCATCTGGATTTTCTTCAAAGACAACTTCAGTTTGCGGATCAACTGTATTTTTAATGGCAGTGAGGATTGTAGTACCTGGTCATTGAAGGATTCATGTTAGTTGCTCTTATATCTTTGTATGAAGAAAATTGATGCCATATAAGGGGAAAGTCATGAAGTTTACCAATAGTGAGGTTGTTGCCACTGAGTCCCTGCCACTCAATTGTCCAGCCACCACACTGATAACCCAGATTGTCAGCATGACTGCCTGCAACTAGTATTTTTGATGCCTTTTTAGGAAGAGGTAGCAAAGGAGCATCAGCTAATTCACCATTCTTTAGCAGCACAAGTGATTTTCTTACAGCTTCCCTAGCTAATTCTCTATGCTCCTGTTTAAGTAACCGGATGAGTTCAGAATTTATCATAGTTCTTAAACATAAAGATAATCAACTGATAACTAACCTGACTACCAAGCTGGTCAACCAGGCTATCATCAGCCAGCGGATTCTCAAATAAACCCATCACAAACTTCACTCGCAAAATTCTCCTCACTGCATCATCAATTCGGCTCATGGGGATGATGTTATTCTTCACTTGGAAGGTTAGACCATTGATGAATTCTTCATAGTTAAACGGGACCATGACCTGGAGCATGGTCACAGCAAGAATTAAACGATGAACTCGGTCAAAATATGATAAAAGTTTTGAAAAAGCTCAAAAGCTTAGAGGCTAAAAACTGACCATGTCAATGCCAGCCTTAATTCCTACTTCAATGGAATATGAGTAGTTAGCATGAGGTGGAGATGTGATCCTGTCTAGACCTTCCCAATCGGTGATGACAAAACCCTGAACAAATTTCCGTGATTCATACTCAATTCAGTTGCTTCCTTTTAAGTACAACAAAGATGGAAAGATATTGATTAGATGTATCAAAGAGGAAATTTAACCTCGAATCTAAGAGTATTCTTCAGAAAACCAGTAATAAGTTCACGATTAGCATGCATCTTAATTCCATTCCAGCTAGAGTATGATATCATGATAGTTGAGACACCCTTGATAATTGAGCTGTAGTAACCAGGCATGTGTATGGTGAGCAAACCATGTCTGTCTATCACTGTGTTGTTCTCATTTATGCCATTTGTTGTTCCACCATCACCCACATAATGCTTAGCACAGGCTGCAACCTTTGTTCTGTGCAAATAGAATTTACCAACTCCTTTCAGCTAAAGTTATATAAATCATTGTGATTTTTCATTATGCACGCACTATCCAATTCTCTTTGATAATTATCTATTGTTTGAGAAAGCAAGATGATAAAGACTATGCTATAAATATTGCAACTTAGAATAGTACTTGTATATAGCTTACTTTCCAGAGACATATGGGACACCCTTTTGGGAGCCAGGAGGAATGTCTCCTTGTAGTCCTGGTACAATCTCGGTCATCGCTTGAACAAGCTTGGGATCTTCGCTGTAGCTTTCATAGCATCGGCCCCATCTTGGATTCCTGCAAACCTGTACAAACAAAAGAAATATAAGAAGCCACCAATTACACTGAAGAGTCTCTTGTAGGTGCTGAAATCTGTTAGGTACCGCAATACAAGGTGCAAAAGTATATGGAATGCCAGTAGCTCTAACTTCAAGTGCAGTTGCCGCTCCAATCCTTTTAACAAGATCAGGGTCCCTGGTTCATAAGAAAGAAATCTCATCATGAACCAGATATTGAAGAAATTGTAGTTGCAAATAGCGTAAAATTTCATCAAAATTTCAATCTGCTAAACTAGTATGAGCAAACAAATATTTTAGCATTATATCAGCTTGCCTTGTAGCTCCGAGGCCTATATTGTGAGGAAAGATGGTTGCCTTGTAAACATTGTTATGGCCATGAACACCATCAATCCCATAAATCATCGGAATTCCAAGTCGTGTAGATAAAGCACCCTTTTGAAAATCATTCACCATGTTAATCCAAGTCTTTGCAGAAGCTTGTTTAGCTGGTACACTTCCTCCTCCACTCAATACACTACCTGCCAAAAACTGATTTTTTCAAAAACTCGTATATGTATAGCTTAACCATTTGCATCAATTTTTCTCTTCTTTTCTTTCTTGACAACTGAAGTCCAATGTATAGAAACAAAATATGATCAGTAATCTTTACCTATGAAGTACTTCTTCATCACCTCAGCTGATGCAACACTGCGCTCAATCTGCGTCATCTGGCCTATTTTTTCCTCCAAAGTCATCTTGCTTATCAGGTCTTCGATTCGATCATTCAACGGCTGTTTGCTGTCTTTATATTTCACGTATTCTGCTTCTGCTAAGTAACACAGCAGCAGAAGCCCCATCAAGAAGATGGGAATTCTAGCCATCTTTTCTTAGAACACCAAATTACCTTCACACACAAATGCATATAAATAGGAGCATATTCAACAATAGAGTTCTCTGCTGCAAATGTTGGCGTTTGGTTAAAATCTGAAACAAGAACTCTTTGAACAGAAAGTTGCTAAAAGAAAAAATTTACTCCACCTTTGGCATAAAGAGTTGTAAAATCAATGCAATAAAAAACAACAAACTATATATCCATAAACAAACACAGAGTCCATAAATGTTTAGGTGTTATGGCTTGTAAGATGAGAAAGTTTATTATTTAAACTAAAACAATTATAGGGGGCTCATGAGCTGAATGAAATACTTCATTTTTTACAGTTTCTTATTTTCCTGCATTTTCTCAGGAAAGAAACAGAGACATTACAGAAAGTAGCAGTGTATATACAGAACGAGAAGCAGAAACAAATGAGAGAAAGCTTAGAACTTACTATGAAAACCCAGAAAGAGAGGAGGAGAGATTGTATCTTTGAATGCAGAAATTGAGCTGGTACTTAAAAGAAATGTGAAGGTTGAATGAATAGGTAGAAATGAAAAAAATGGTCAACTATCCAAACTCTTGAATTATCATTTGTACAATTAATCATAGTCCATTGTTTTTTATTTTTTTTTTTCAACTCTTTCATTCATTCATATTGAATTTTAGTAAACACTCTTCCAAATAATTTCTTTCTTAATTAGTTAATTTATTTTTAAACAAGGTAGAAGGTAGGTTTAACAAACAAGAATCATTTAATTCAAATTGAATTGTATACATTTCATTTAATTTATTAAAAGTTAATATCTAATTGCTAATACTTGTCTTGTTCAATTAAAAGACTAAAGATAATGACAACTTACACGTTGGGTACCAATTTCTTGAAATTAATTAATTAAACAAAATTTTGCTGTCATGTTCTTCCAATTCTTACAAAACGAAATACTGGTCTTCCATTCCTGTCTTGTAATTTATTATTATTATTATTTAAATTGGAGATTAAGCCTAATCCAGATATATATTCTTCAACATAGAAAGCTTTAAGCTAAAAGAAATTAAATTTCTTTATGTCATGTCAGCTGGTATGAAACATGACACGACTGACCAACGTAGCTAGAGCAACATTTACACGACTGCCCAACGTAGCTAAAACGTTAACGTTTCTCCAAATTATGAATTTGTCAATTATGCTCATCCAATACAACAATACAACAAT